>ONZP01000574.1:0-110258 GCA_900312805.1 Fusarium torulosum
CCCGTACCCGCTTCACTTCTCTACCCACAGGGTCTCTTCTCATGACTCCAACGTAATAGGCTCCCCCCCCTCACTTTCAGGGTCCAGCCCAGGCCTTCCCGTCGCTATGGTCCGCGCCCTCAATCTCCGCCTCGCCCTTCAGGCAACGGCCATCAAAGTCTCGGCCAACCTGGTCACCCAGCTCATCATCCATATCAGAACACCGGGCGTGTCGACTTTTGATCTGCAGCAGGTCGTAGAGTTTGCTATCTACGGCTGCTTGGGTTCTCAGATTGGCAACATCATTCAGTTCGTCCTTGAGGATTGCTTCCCTACTGGTCACGCGATCAGAGCCAACGAGATCCTGCCGCAAGTACAGGCAGATGCCAAGCAAGTTGAGGAGAAGAAGGACGACGATAACCCAGGAAAGCCAAAGAGATGGTACAATGTCAGCCCTGATCTCATATGGCGCAACGTCTTCGCGAAGCTGATCCTTGACCAAACCATTGGCCTAGCCATCAGCGGCAGCGTCTTTCTTATCTGCACAAACATCGCCCGCGTGGCGCATCCCTTTCTGGTAACGGAAGTCATTAGAAACAGACTATGGCCGCTGATCAAGGCAGGTTGGCACATCTGGCCGCTGGTGGCCATATGCAACTTCCTTTGGGTACCCGTGCGGTCCAGAGTTTTGGTGGCGGTCTGCGTAGGATTTGGCTGGAGTATCTTCCTGAGCGTCTTTGCGATGAGGAAGCAGAACTAAGAGTGTTTATCAAGACTGGACGTGGAGTTTGGTACTGGCCTTGAACGGTAGCTGTGGCATAAAGGATTCCCCTACGGAGCACTTTTCTTTGTATCTTGGAGTTGGAGTCGTGGAGTCACATAAGAACGATGCGATGTTTCTTGCAACTTGTATTATATGTTTCAAATGATGCCAAATGGCGGTAATTTATTCGCAGATTAGAGTGTTAGAGTCATAATAAACAACGCGAGCGCAACAAATGCATAAAGTTGAAAAACAAACGCCACCCAACTTGGATCTCGTAACGCGATCTCATCCACAGCATAAACATTAGTAATACAATATCGTTTGTCTTCAATATGGCAGAAATTGACTGATCTTGGGCCATGACCTATCGGCCAAATCGTCGTCGACGCCTGGATCCGCTTCCCAGTACTCTTCTAAAATCTCCAACGCCCTTTGCGTATTCAAGAGGCCCAAGGCGGTCGATACGTCCTGCAGCGAAGTCTTTATTCTCGGCCTGTCAGGACCCAGCGCATCGCATCCCGCAAAGAACAGAGGAGGAGTCAGTAGTGTGACGGGGGTGAGACCATCACGCAGCGTCATTAGTTCTGCGCTCTCAAGAATACGTTGGACGAGGTCTTGAACAAGCGTCGAGGTCCTGGGTTCGCGACGCAAACGTCGGTGAATGAGCAGAAGTCCCGTGAGTTGCCATATTTGATTTGATAGTCTGTACTCGTGGATTTCGGCGACGGATAGGACTCGGTCGCGGATTGACATGACGGGAGGGGGATCTGCTTGGTCTCTGTCGATGATGCTCTGCAGATAGCTTAGGAGCCACCAGACCTCGGCATCGTCTTGTCCGCTTTGTGATGAGACCTCAAGCGTCGCTTCAGTATTGTTGATGTGATACAAACGCGCAATCTCTTTGAAGACCCCCAACAAGTCTTTCGTACGTGCGAGATACATGTCGATATATATAGGTTCATCATCAGATCTTAACGGAAGTGTCGTCGGTGTAGGGATAGCAGACTGTCGTGGAGCAAGATCGCTTATGGAATGGCAGACCAGCGATTCTGTCATGTCGAACCAGCGTAATAGGAAACGTAATTCATCTGTCGGGTTCTGTAAGAGACCTTTATCTTGTATTCTGGAGATCAGCCCGCGCGCTCCTCGAAAATGCACACTCCATCGATCAGCGCTAGGCTCGCTGGCGAATACTTCACAGACAAATAAAGCTCTCGCCGTGGCCAGAAGTGGAATGAGCTGTTGGTCTTCCGCATATGCAGAAAGCATCTGACAGAGTGATCTGGAGCTCAAGGCCTGGAAACCGGCAACAATGAGGGCCTGTGAGGTTTGCTCTTCGTTTGTTTTGCAACTGGCCAGTCGGTGAGTAGCTGCGAGCGCAACAATGCCTTGCAACAAAGGTTCGTTAAAGACTGCCATTGGTAAGATGAGTTCGCATAGTTCGTCAAAGATCTGAGGATGAGGCGCGAGAGCTCTGACTGTTCTTTCGGTGAAGTACTGGAGACCTGATCTGTGCAGAGGGGATAAATGACCGAAATACTCGACGGAGGGAGTAAGAGGCATTGATGTTTGTCGTTGGCTGAGAACTAGCTGTGAATATTCTGGAGATCCTGCTTCTGGTACTGCTGGAGAACTGGCTGTCCATTCTCCATGCTTTGGAGTGCTATCCGGAATGGGCGATGTAACCTTTGATGGAGCTGGTTTGGGAGCGGAAGGGGAGATGTATATGAAGTTTTTCTTGTTTAAATCTGCCACAGTTGGTGAGTGTAGAATTTAAGAATCAAAAGACTTACCTAGTCTTTGAACGTTGCCGTCATTTTGCGACAGACAATCTCCAAAAGGCGAGCGATTGAACGGTCTCCCTCCCCAGCGCAACTTGACCCCATACTCGCATTTGGCCCCAGCACTCTGACATCTCTGACAGACAGGTCTCTCCTCACTGCACTTCTTCTTGAAACTCTTGCACCTTGCACATCCGACCCATGATCGGCGCTGAGGTGGCATCAGAGGTGAGGCAGAGATTGGATTTTCCGGTGGAAGCAAGAGAACATGTTTATTTTCCGGGTTTATGTCATTTGCTGCCGGTAGAGGCGGGGGAGATTCATGATAGCGATGGTCGGAGGCGAAGAAAGGGAGATAAGGATGGGGATGGAACTAGTATGCTTTAGGAATGATCAGGCGACCGATAAGCTTATCTGCTCAGCCAACTCTTATCGGCGTACCCAGATAAGGATATCATTTACCATTGACATTTGGTATAGAGTGTGGCCATGGTTAATTCAGTGTATAATACTGATCAGCTATATAAACGAGTTTTTTAATTCATAATATTCAAATTTCTCCAAGGTTCTATAAACTCACGAATACCTGGATTATTGATGGCGATTGAATAACCTTATTCAATATCTCGGCGAGATAAAGATAAATGATCGCTATCGCTTCAATACTGTCAAGCTTCAAAAATGAGTATATTGATCTTGCGGGTGAATGAATGCATTGAAAAATAACCCGTGTATGGCCTTGCTTTTGATGCAAACTGGTAAGCAGAGGTCAGAGTCGTGTCAGCCAATTGGATTGAACATGGTTGTATATTTGCAAAGTAAGAACTAGTTTCTGAAACCCAAACTGAATCGGGAACAGCAGTATGCTACCAAGAAGCCGAGGAATAAGAGTGCACGTGCTCGATGCGAAAAGGAGACAAAGGGGCACAAAGGGGCACGTGTCTAAACAACATACCGTTGCGCATACATCTAAGGTCAATGCAAACTCAGTCGTTCCCACTGTACCGGAATTTAATAACGAGTAGCTTGCCAAAACCAACTGTATATTTCAGAACTGCTCAATCCCAGTGGACCACACCTCAGATTGGACGAATTCCAGCGTAGTCGCTTCGATTAAAAAAGGAAATTAAACTGTCGCGTTTAGATAAAACCTTGATGATCCTCAGGTACTCATTTGTCTTAGTGCAGGTAAATACGAGCTGAGAAGCTTCGGTCATGACTAACGTACTCCGTAAAAAGGCGCCAATGCGCCATTCCCGCCTCGCAGTGGCTGGCATGGAGACTCTGTACCTCCATATTTTAAACGCCATCAAAACATTAGCATCAACACTGCTGGCCGTCCCGCGAAGAGCCGAAAATGGTGCTCAAACGGCCGAAATCGAATCAAGAGAACTCAATGGGGGACGAGGAGGCGTCTTTTCATGCTTTTAACAGTCCTAAGAAGCTTCCCGCCTGGTTGGACCATTTCAATGCCAGGGATCTCAAGATCCTGTTCAAATGCTCCCTGGCTGTCTGGATCCTCACCATCTTTATTTTTATCAATGATACCCTGCGGGTGCTTGGCCAGGCGGCATTCTTCGGATGGTAAGACACGATGTACTTTTCTGGCTATGTCTCGTTCACTGACCATGCATCTAGTGTTGTCTTGTTCATCATGCCGCCTTCGGGCGTTGTGTTTATCCACTTCATGGCTGGTCTCATGATCTGCGTCGGTCTTGCAATGGGCTGGGCCTGGGGAACTATCACCATGAAAGCTGCGTTAGCGACAAGACCGCAGGCTGATCTGCTGCAACGCTATGCAGAATTGCAGCAGTCAATGCCGCAGAACACGACCAATGTCGGCCAAGCTTCTGGCCAGACGACTTACCAGCAGATTGCCATCTACCAAGGATTTATGCTCGATACTCGCGTGAGCGTCACCTACTTTTGCATGATGGGTCTGTTTGTGTACCTTATGGTAGGTCTTTCGAGCTTTGTAGCGTGCTGTCGACTGACGATTCTCACTACAGGCCCGCGTACGAGTAGCTGCGCCAAACCTGGCACTCGTGGCAATGTTCTCCATGATAGTTTCGGACATTTACCTTACAATTGCACCCCTAATTCCCACGTTTCAAGGCACGATACCGAAGGTCTTAATTCTTCCAAGTGCCATCGCAGTTGGCGTCGGTGTAGTCTGCAACCTGCTACTCTTTCCACAGTCCACCTCACAAATCACACTCGGAAGCATGGCTGGATTACTTCAACCAATGAACAGTTATGTCAAGTCTCTGAGTTGGCACTTCAAGACGAGAGCTAGGTTTGAACCGAAGCGACTGCAGGAACTAAAGGCAAGTTTGACCTTGGCATACAAAGGCATCGAATCGGCTATTAAGTTTCTCCCCATGGACGCCACATATCGAAAATGGAGTCCCAATGATATCAAGTCCTTTCAAGAACCGCTGCGACAAGTCTTGGTAACATTCGGAGAGCTACTACAATTGTCTATCTCTCGTGAGGAACTCTTCGCCAAAGATGATGCCCTGACAAAAGCTGCAGAGGAGCTGGAGAACTCTGGCAATGAGAAACATCCACTGGCGTATCACATCGCCAAGGCAGCTGATCTACGAGAAATCACGAGACATCCTGACACCGAAGAGATGATCATCAAGACCATTGACGCACTGTCTTCATGCGCCAGCCCGCTGATTCAAACTCTAGATCAAAGCATCGAGGCTGTCATTCAGGCACTATCAGGAACCTCGAAGGAGGATTTAGTGCCCCAACACGAGCAGGTTCTCGCGTCCCTACAAGAATCGCTGGAAGACTTCGAGGACACGGCTGCAGAACAATTAATTGCCCCCCATGCTCACCTGTTTGACCCTGATGGCAAGATCATCTACGACGATCGTCGTGCGCCTCCTCTTTTTGGCCTCATGTCTGGTCTTCTGTATCAAGAGCGATTAATTAACCTCGCCAAAAACATTGCAGTTGTTCTAGAAAGAGCCATCGAGACCGAAAAGATCCGACCAAAAAAGCGCCTGTGGCTTCCCGGAGGCCTTCACAACATCTTTTCGCTCATGTTCTCCCATGAGGCGCCACCTTCCACGATTCCCAATAGCACAGATCTTGTTAGGACCATGTCTGTGGTTTCGAGGCCTGAAAAGAAACCGGGACTCTTTAGTAGGAAGCCCAAGGCCAAGGTCGAACCAGAAGGGGACAAGACTGCGGCAACCCTTTTGGAAAGCATGCAACAGCCAACTAGCCGTCAACGACGCAAGCCAAGCCTCATCTTCTTATCACTGGTGAACTTCTTCACGAATGTTGAAGGACTCCACGCTTTACGTGCTCTGGTTCTAACAATCGCTCTTGCTGTTCCTGCTGTCATACCGTCATCTGCCGGCTTCTACTACCGGGAAAAGGGATTGTGGGCTCTCATCATGGCCCAGATGGCTCTTGAGCCCTACATGTCGGATTTCAATTCTGGAATTATCATTCGAACTCTGGGCACCGTTGCTGGCGGTGTTCTTGGTCTCGTCTGCTGGTACATCGGCTCAGGCAATGGTCCAGGTAATCCATATGGCTTGGCCGCTATCATGGCCGTGACTATTGTCGGTATGATGTGGTGGAGGCTGTTTGCTCCGCCCCAACACATGGCAGCCGGTATCATGCTTACGTCAACTATGTACATGGTTGTGTCTTACAGCTGGGTTGACACGCACATTCCCACCTATGGTAATCCAGGCGTAGGATACGATGTCTTTTGGCGAAGAATTCTCCTTGTCCTTATAGGATTTGGCGCGGCTGTGCTCGTTGCTCTCCTCCCGCGACCACTTTCTGGAAACAGGCATTATCGCCAAATCTTGTCTAGCCATCTCTCCAGCATCCGAGATCGCTACGCTCTGCTTATAACAGTTTGGCGCTCACCACCCGACGACTTTGAAAAGGTCATCGAAAAGGAAACAACCACGTATGAGGAACTTCTGAGCTCTATCGCACTCCCCATTCTCAAGACGAAGTTCGAGTTCTCCACGTCAAACATCGATACCGAAACTCTCAGCCGTGCTAATCACTTGTGCATGAACCTCAACGTGTTTCTTACACAGTTCAGCTTGACGGTCACAAAGCTGCCCCTTCCAGTTCGCGAAAGATTTCTGCATAGAGTGAGTGCTGGCGACGAGAACCTAGTGGCAGATCTGATGTCGACCTTGACACTTCTCCAACACTCTTTGATGTCTGGAGAACCTCTCCCGGCAATATTACCCACGCCGTTGGTCGGTAGAGCTATGCAGTTCAGGAAGCTGCGAGGTGAATTCCAAGATGAGGGCAATGCAAAGGAGTATCTAGCTGGACAGGAAGGCCGGCAGTGGTCGGCAGCTGTCTACGCGTTTGTGAGGTTTTTGGGTACTCTTGATGAGCTTGTTGTAGTTGTGAAGAAAGCCGTTGGTGAAAGATCTCATATCAATGCAGAGGCCTTAGGTGGGAGCATGTATTAGAAACTCAATTATATACTAGCCATTTGGAATTGGATTAAATCATGTTTTGTATATAATGTAGCGGCCAAGCATGATCCATTATTTCCAATTCGCACATTTTCAACAAACAAACCTCAGATCTTTTCCTGTGACAGGTATCCCTGCCTACATATCGCATGATCAACATTACTCTTGCTCATCGTGCCGTTTGGCCTCTGCGTGCTCGCGATGCTTGAAGAGAGCTAGGAAACCCAGATCATAACAAATCTTGAGAGATCCAGCGATGATAAAGGAGACCCAGAAGTAATTAGAATCCGCGAGTAAGCCGGTAATTAGTGGCCCCAAGCTCGAAGAAGTAGTCTTAGCCACGTTGATGAGACCGATGACAACAGTTCTCTCCTTTGACGGTATAATGGTGGCAAGGAACGCTGCACGCGGTGCAATATCCATGGATTGAATGCAGGACCGAAGCACGAGGAAGAGTACCGACAGATGGACGTCGTTGGGGATGGGGATCAAGGCCAGGAAAACAGCAGATGGGATATGAGTGAAGACCATCGTCTATGAAATTTGCATTAGTAACAAGACTTTAGAATACCGTAAATTGTGGTGTACTTACTCGGACGTTACCAATACGTCTCGCAAGGGATGATGCAACCAGCACAGATCCAGCGGCAATGATGCTGGTGGTAAAGAAGATGGACCCAAGCTTTCCTTCCTCAATATGGTACTGAAATTTGAAGTAGTAAGTGATCCATGAACTTGATGTAGTTATTAGCTTCCATGATCGATCGAATTGTTGATTCTTACTTACAGAGGAGCAAGTCCAGAGGCAAAACTGTCTAGAGCAAACAGCGTACACAGGCTCACCACAGTTGGCACACTCTCGCGCGATACGCGAGCGAGTAGCTTCTTCTTCTTTGGCGCAGCTTGGCTCTCATTCTGGGGTGCTGCTGGAAGCAGAGGAGCCTGCTCAGTATCCTCTGTGGTTGGAGCCAGCGGCTCCTGTTCGTGCTCATCGTGGACTTCTACTGCCGCGCTGAGAATGACTGCCGATATCAACTTCAATATTCCAATCGCTGAGTAGCCATAGAATACTGTGCGGTAGATGTCGATGACATCCATGTTGAGGTTGACACGCATGTAGTGGATGGCCCAGCCACATGTCAATAGGCCAAAGGCACCACCAGCAGTACCGGACAGACTGTACCAAGCATAGACATCACCTCGCTTGGCCGGATCAGTCAGGTGTGCAACTATACTCTCTTCGACGCCCCGAAAAGGGCCAATCTCGTTACCACTATTGCAAGACTCGTTAGTACCAGAGATAAGTTGAGCGTGTACCGACTTACCCAGGACTGATTACACCTAGAATGGCAGCAGCAAGCAAAATCCAGTAGTTACTAGAAGTTGCGAACACAATTCCACTCGCACTCATCAGAACCGCTCCCAAAGCCAGCACAGCTCGTCGGCCGACGCCATCGGCGAACAGCGCAAGTAGGAAGCTGACGACGATATCGCCACTCAGTGTTAGGGTCATGAATAAACCGACACGAGTGGTTGATATGCCGAGTTCGCGAAGGAAGGCGACGAGGACAAGCGTTGATGCGCCATACGCAAAAAGTCGAATGAACCTTTGAACACAGAGAATCTTAATGTCTTTGGTCGATTGATATAACGAGACGAGGCCAAGTTCCTCTAACACCTTGTGAACGGCATGAGGCCTTGTCGAATCAATATTATTATATGGCATCGTGGCGTGCAGTATACGAAGTAAACGAGATCGATGGTGTTGGTGCGGAGGAGAAAAAATTCAATTCATTTTGTCGTGGCTATATACCTGTTTTTACCACCGAGACTCCGAGCGGATTTTGCTTCATCATCAGATTCATAGCAGCTAAGGAAGTTAAAATGGAGATGATGTCAAGCTTGGGGCATCTGTCATCCATGTCAGCCTATTCGCTGGAAGAAAGTTTAGCAGAGGCTGTGATCTGATTGGATGTTCGAACCAGTTCATCTCGGGTTTCCGAGCGACGAATACTCGACCAAGATATTAGAGGTTCTGAGAAAGTGATATATTCTATCTCTGAAAAGCACGTCGCTACCAGTGGTGAATAAAATTGTCAGTCAGTATCCTAACTGCGAAGCATTTAGTAGTAGTAATGATACTTTGACCTTGATAATCTCATCGTGCTGCTCGGTGTTAAGCAGGAAGCTAATGCTAAAGTGGAGGAGGATTCATGGGGGACATCGGTATATAGACGTAATTTCTCTTACACGTGACATCGAACTCGCTACAGTGACTGCTCACAGTCATCATCTTCCGTAGTATAGTGGTAAGTATGCAAGCTTGTCACGCTTGAGACCCGGGTTCAATTCCCGGCGGGAGAGTTCCAGCCATCTGTGAAACACAGAAATGTTCTTTTTTTCTGTTTTGCATAACTTCTTTTTGTTACAGAAGTTCGCATTTGAGCATCACTGACGGGTGTGCCATGTGGCTAGGGTCTGTGGCTGTGTCCGGCATGGCCACTTTCGTTCTATGACGAGTGTTTTTTCCAGCCAAACAAAGCGCCCATGATGCGCTCGAAACGAAAGGCTGACATCACATAGTCGAGGATACCATGCGACCCCTTACATCAAAATCTGTGGTTAAATCGGCTTTTAAGGCACAGCCGTTATTCCATTTTTCTTGTATGAGGCTATCATCTCTCACCATTACACGACAATTCGCCATGAAACGAAGCGCAGCCACCGCAAGCCTAAAAGTAGGCATCCAAAGTCCCAAGAAGCCTCGTACTTCAAAGCCCAGTACAAGTGTGCCTGAGTATCATTCAACGCCGTCAAGGAAAGACAGCAATGGCGAGGTTATATGGCCGGCGCCGCAGAATCAGATTGAGGTAGCCAGAGCCTTCATTCGTGAATGGTATGTTATTTCATCTCTTCCTATGGCACACCTGGATGAATAGCATGACCCCTGGCGGGAAGTCTCTCAAAGCTGACGATCTCAAGTGTCGCGGCCTCCCAACCTACTCTTATTGTCCCCGACAAAGACGCTGACGGCTTGACATCTGGAGCCATACTTAGAAAGACCCTGATACTTCTTGGCCTCGATCCGGAACTGATATCAGCCTACGTATTGAAAAAGGGTCGCAATGTTCACGACGACGAATCCCGCACTGCCATGGCTTCGTACAAACCGTCATTCATCTTTGTCCTTGATCAAGGATCAAGAGAATCACCACCTCTTATTGATGAACCTCATCGCGGGCTGGTGATCGATCACCATCACGCAGAAGAGAAAGACCATCCAAAGGATGCTGCATTTGTCACTGCATGCAATAGCCCACCCGTGTCTACAAGCTCGTTACTGACGTATCTGATCTGTCGCGACTTACATCCGGAGGTAGAGACAGCATGTGATTGGCTATGTGCTATGGGCACGCACGGCGACCTGGGTAATACTCTCAAATGGGAACCGCCTTTTCCAGACATGAAAGCGACGTTCAAGATGTACACCAAGAAGGCGATCAACGATGCTGTCTCGCTTATCAACGCTCCGCGCCGCACAGCAACCTACAACGTGCCTGGGGCATGGGAAGCATTGATTGCCGTTTCAACACCCAAAGATCTTCTCAAAGACAAGACTTTACTTGCGGCTAGAGCCGAAGTGAATGCGGAAGTTGAGAGGTGCACCCACACGGCACCAAAATTTTCTTCCGATGGAAGAATAGCAGTATTCCGTATCAATTCCGAGGCTCAAGTCCATCCCGTCATTGCAACGCGTTGGGCTGGCCATTTAAACTCAGCTAGACTTGAAGTTGTGCTGGTAGCCAACGAAGGCTACCTACCAGGCATGGTCAACTTTTCATGTCGCATTCCCCGCTGCGCAAGAGGCAAAGACCCGCCAGTCAACATCATTGAGATTCTTCGTGAGGAAGCTTCGCGAGCAAAAGACCCAACGTTCCGAGAGCGATTGGGAGAGTCTTTCGCTCGTGGGCACAAAGAGGCAAGCGGCGGGATAGTTCCCAAAGCCGAATTCGAGGAGTTTATGGAGGTGTTGGAAGTCGGGAAAAAAGTCTCGGGTTCGCCGAAAAAATCGCAAAAGGAGGCTCCGAAGCAGGGAAATACACTTTTGAATTATTTTGCCAAGAGCTAGGAACCCTTGCGCTGGCAGGCCTTGTTATGCCAACTGAGCGAATTTCATTCCAACTCGGGCTCTTGCGATACGCAGAATTTGGGGCTGAGCACGCTGGGGTAACTAAGTTTAAGGCCTCCAGCCCCCTGTTAGTGTCGATTAGTCGTTTTGGAGACGTTAGGTTCTTGTAATGTTGCCCTCTCTTGGACATGGAATTTCGAGATGAGCTGCAAACATTGCCAACTGCCGAACGCCATTTTGCTGGCTGTCAGCGGATGAGTTGCTTCCATTAGGGTCTGATAAGAAGACGGGATACAGCCATCTCTAATTTCTCCATATTGTTTTACTTATCTTAGATCGCTTAACTGTAATCTAAACTCCAACATCCAGTGGAAATTCCTCTACCATATCACGACCAAACCTACTTCATCACGTACAAGAATTTGCCATGATCGTTGAATCCCTCGTTCCTTCTGTAACCCGCAGGGCTCGTATCTTAGAATGGGTCCAGTGTGATGAGTGTAACCCCAATTAACGTTGAAGCGGGTTAGCGCCGACAAATAAGTATAAGATCGTCGAACTAGCCCAACCACCGGATATTGCTTCCTGCTACACAATCAGTGACTTCACCATGGAACAAACGTCGGGCCGCTAAACCTGGCGAGGCCCAGACGGGCAAGGGGCATCCTTTAATACCTGCATGAATCCCTGGATAGACGCTGGAAATCAAGTTCTTCGTCTCTCACGTTCCTCACGCATCTTCCACTCCTGAACACCAGTCAATTGATCAATCCAGGCCCCCAACATGAGATTTAGCAGCGCCGTCGTTGTCAATGCCATTTGGCTGACAAGCCTGGGCACTCCCGCTGTTGCTCACCCTGCGAAAGGCCTCAAAGGCCCTGAGCTAAAGCATTGGCCCAAGGATGCCGCCAAAGCACTCAACAAGATGATTGCCGCCAATGCCAACTCAGGGCGCTATGCAGTCTTTGATATGGACAACACCAGCTATCAATTTGACCTGGAGGAGTCTCTGCTTCCGTACCTTGAGAACAAGGGTGTTATTACACGCGAGACGATGGATCCCACTCTAAAGCTTGTGCCTTTCAAGGACACCAAGAAGCACAAGGAGTCGCTGTACAGCTATTACCTGCGCCTCTGTGAGATTGAAGATGCTGTGTGCTATCCGTGGGCTGTGCAGATCTTTTCTGGTATCCCATTGGGCGAGCTCAAGGGTTACGTTGATGAGTTGATGGCGCTGAACACGACTATCCCTACTACTTATTTCGAGGACGGCAAGGTTACCACTACTGAGGTTTCTCCCCCCAAGATCTTTGAGGGCCAAGTTGAGCTGTACAACCGCCTCATGAACAACGGCATCAAGGTCTACGTCGTCAGCGCTGCCTCTGAAGAGCTGGTGCGTATGGTGGCCTCTGACAAGAAATATAAATACAACGTCCCTCCCGAAAACGTGATTGGCGTTTCTGTCTTCCTCAAGACTAAGAAGGGCGAGATCACCACTGCTCGCAAGCAGATTGAGGATGGCGCATACTCTGTGAAGACCCAAAAGCAGAACCTTGATGCTGAGATGACACCCTGGCTGTGGGCTCCTGCAACCTGGAAGGCGGGCAAATGGGCGGCCATTCTTACTTACATCGACGAGTGGAAGAAGCCTATTCTTGCTGCTGGTGATACTCCCGACAGTGACGGCCCCATGATTTTCCACGGCGTTGATGTTGAGCGTGGTGGTATTCACCTCTGGGTTGACCGCAAGGATGCTTACAGAGAGGAGATTAACGGCATGATCAAGAACTTCACCATCGCGCAGAAGAAGGAAGGACTACCGGTCACGGCTAACAAAAACTGGGTTTTCGTCAAACCTACGGATCTCCATGATAAATAGATTACTGATTTCTAATAGATAGTAACACCAGCTTAATACCCGATATATGCTACAATTCATAGAGATTGCCATCATAGCTCTAAACACTCGTGACTTATGCGTACTGTAGTCTATCCTTGGTCCACTCAGGGCGGAGGTAGTCACCATCAAACTTAACGTCGAAGCTCGAGGTATGAGCATAATCAACCTCCCACTCAACCTTGACCTCACCTCCCTCGGCACTCTGACTCCAAACCGTGACAGCCACGGTGTTCTCTCCACTGTAGTCGAGAATACCGGGGGGCACAGGGAAGGAAATCTGGTTGCCGATGTAGGGGTTGAAACGACCCATCTGGTAACCGTTGACAAACAGAAGCACTCTAACGCGGTTGCTGTAGCCCTTCTTGGTGGAGGAGAAGGTCGTGCTGGATGGGGCTGTAAGCTTGAATGAGATTCCGACGTCCAAGCCATCAGGGATGTCGAGATCGACGGTAGTTCGGTAGGCGCGCACACCAGCTGAAGGGTTGGCGAGAGTATCTTGCTTAGAAGAATACGACTTCCACTTCTTGTCAGAGAATCCTGGCAAGTGAGCACCGACACGCTCGGCATAGAGACCACCTTCATTGAGAGGCCCGCGGATGGGGTCAATAACCTCACCCTTGACACTTCCAGCATGTCCAGCAATCTTCCACTCAGAGAACTTGTAGCCTCCCTTAGCAGCGCCGATGAGAGTTGCGTTGGTGATACCTCGAGGATCAAGAGCACCATCGCGAAGGTCGTGGCCAGAATTATCCATCAGAACAACAAGGACGTTCTCCTTCTTGGAAAGAGTGGCGTTCTTGAAAGAGAACTCTTGTCCTGACTTGCCAGCGGTTGCATTACCAAGGTACGAGCCAATGTAGTCTGAGTTGAGCCAGACAGAGTAGCCAAAGGCCAGACCACCTGTGAGATCAAGGTAAACTCCGGTAGGGGCAGAGCTGGTGGTGGGGAAGGTAGCCCTGTAGATGTGGTTTCCGTAATGGATCTTGTACTCGTCGACGTAGAGGACAGGGTTCTTCAGATCAGGAACGAGGACCTGGTTAGTGGTGTTCTTCTTGTCGGCGACTATGATAAGTTAACATTTGATAATTTCGGACGAAAATCCATATACATACCAACCCATGCTGAAGGCGAAGTTTTGTAATCAAACTTGATCTCAGGTAGACTATCGGCGTACTTCCAAGACTCAAGTTTAGGAAGTTTGACCTTGGAGGGACCCTTGGCCTTGATGGTGTACTTGTGGCCCTCCTTTGACGAAACCTTGACTTTCTCGCCGTTCCAGGAGATGGACTTGAGAGACTCGGATGCAAAGACTGTGATCTCCGTGGACTCGTCGAGATCTCCCTCGAGGTTGAGCTGTCCGTTCTTAACGGTGGCGTGGCGGACGAGGTAAGGTCCATGAACCAAAACTACAAATATTAGTAATCCAATTTCTGACTTTCAGTACAACTCTAACATACCTGTCTTGTTTACAGGCGCGAAAGGATCATTGTCCAAAGTGGGAGCCCAGAACTTGTAAGCAGTCTTGCGATCAGCGAGAACAATGGTAGAACCGTCCTTGAGGTTAAGAGTGTAAAGACCCTTCTGTTGGGTATAGTTGACAGTGACACTCTTCTTGCCTGCTTTGATCTTGATGCCCATGAGGGATTTGTCGTGCTCAAGCTCAGTATGTCCCTTGAGAGTGAACTCTCCATGTTCACCCTCGGGCAGCCAGAGAACAATAATCTCTTTGTTATCAATGACAGAGTAGGTGAGAACCTCGGCAGTGGAATACAGAAGTGTCTTCTTGCCGAAGTGGAAGTCTGTTGGGATGACCTTGGACTGGTGCCCATTGATCGTGATATGGCCGCTGTTCTGGGGGATGGTAAGCTTGCCTTCTGAAGTCTTGACATTGACCTTGAAAGTCTCCTTAGTACCAGACGGTGAGTGATCATGTCTAGCGACGTAAAAAGCGGCATCATTATCCTCATGTCGGAGCTCAGAGATCAAAATCTCATCGTTTGTGGAAAGAGACGTGGTGTTAGTCACGCGGTTGGTCTTGGTAAGATCATGCGCAACTCGCGTGAACAGAGTCAAAGACTTTGTCTCGTAGTACTTATCCCAAATAGCACGGTTCTCAGAGATGGGGGAAGAGTAATCGTAGCTAGTAGCAACAACAGGGCAAGCGAACCAACCCCAGTTGGTACCGCCGTACATCATGTAAAGAGATATAGCAGTGGCCTGCTGTGCAATCAAGTCACGGTAGAAGATGTTGGCGAAATCAGGGCCAATGTCACCAGGGCAGCCACCCTCTGGACCGCCCCAAGGGTTGTAAGATCCACCCTGGAACTCAGGCAGAAAGTGAGGCTGGGCAGGAGACTGCTTGGCGAAGTAGGTGACATAGTCTTGGATGTTGTAGGGCACGTATTCGCCGTTGGTGCCGGTGCACTCGTCGAGGTTGCAGCTCCAGCAGGAAGGATAGCTGTCGACACCGGTGACGTCGACGTTGCCAGTTGCATTGGCTTCGAAGTCGTTGGACCAAGAGAATGTTCGCTAAGCGGAATTAGTATTTGAGACCTGAAGCAGACCATTGAGCGACTCACAGTGTTTGGGGCGTTGTGGAAAACAGGAACGTCGATACCGGCATCCCTAGCGGAGTCTTGGAGAAGCTGCATGTAATTTGCAGTAGGCTCGTTCAGAATTCTCTTGTCATCGTTCTTCCACTGACCACCCAGTTCATTTTCAATCTGAATGTGTCAGTCTTCAAACCCTTCCATGTCAGATGCGGTTATTACCTGGAACATAGCAACATTGCCACCGTTGGTAATGAGATGCGGCTCAATAATCTTTGAAATCTCAGTCCAATACTTGGACCAAGCCTTCGTAAATCTGGGGTCATCATTGCGAAGTTTGCCATACTCTCCAGTCGTAACCCAAAGAGGGAATCCTCCGGCGTTAGCCTCGGCATTGACGTAGGGACCAGGACGGATGAGGAGGTAAAGACCGAGCTCCTTGGCCAGGGTCATGATGGAGACGAAATCGTGGGCGCCATTCTCAAAGTCAAGGACGCCTGGGGAGGCTTCGTGGTAACCCCAGCTGTTGTAGATGCTGAAAGCAGTGAAGCCGGCAGCTTTGATCTTTTCCAACAAGTCTCGCCAGAGTTCGGGTCTATCATGTGTTAGTATGAGAATTTTTGGGTTCGGAGTGGTGAGGCATACACGGGGAGACGCCAATAGTGGAATTCTCCGGAAAAGAGAAAGATTCGCTCGCCATTAATGAGGTAGCTATGGTCGTCCCTGCAGGAAATAGTGAGAAGTGAGCTACAAGATGGTTATAGGATCAATTTACCATTGGACAATGTTAGTCAGTCCATTGTCTTGAATTGGGACGTCCGCGTTCTTTTGAGCGATTGAGAACCCAGTCAAGGCCAGAAGCCCGACGGTAGAGAGTGAAAGGAGCTTCATTCTCAATGCTTATTCTGCTAGCAAGCAAACCGTGCTACGTGCCAGAACCGTTGGTAGCGTCACTGACGTCTTATATCACCAGCAACAAAACCCCCTCGGCCACAAATGACCCGCATGAGATGACATGAACCTCTCTCCCTCGGCTCACACTCCCGAACCCGTCGATATAGGGTCTGGGGTGTTCGGCCGTTTTCTCACCGATAATTGAGGGGTAGACTAGCATGGGAAGACGATCGACGAAGGGCGGCAGGATAAAATGCATCAATGGGAATTTTTTCCATACGAGGCTTGCGAGGGTTATTAGCCGTAGCGTAGCATTGTCACATCTTGGATCAGAAGTTAATTGTGCCTGATGACACTTTCCCCATATTCGTCTCCACATTCACCCGCGTTTCTATTGACGCGGCTCTGGACGTCTCGGATTGTCATTTCAATTGGCATCGGCCCCATTAGCCTTATTCGTGACGTGCATTACACGCCGACCAATGCCGTTTCTCTCTCTTCTTCAGTGGGCTCATGCTTTCAAAGTCTAATGTTCGCATATGCATGATGAAAAAAGTCAAAGCAGATTGTTCACGGTAGCGACCTTGCCACTTATCACAACCCAGTGCGCTAGTTGAAGATTCAAGCGGAACTAATTCTTTTATGAGGACAACAGCATGTTGTTAGAATCATCTCTGTCCATCGCTGAATCTTTCAGAAGTTCCCACTCTGACCGTTGAAGCCATCCTTCCAATGTGACCAGAATGCATCCACGTGAATCAACTGCTGAAAATTTAAGCATATATAGCTATGCATCGTGCAGGCTACGGGCATCTGATCTTGACCATATACGGTACCTGCAGCTCCAGTTGGGTAGCTCAATGGACACATGAAAGGGTATGCCGTGCCTGAAGATCCGATGCAGGTCCCAGTATGAAGTAACGAAAACGGTTGACACGTGCATAGGAGTCTGATCACTATGAAATGTCTGGATTTGCATTATGGTCATTCGATAGTAAAACGGGAAACAGTTGGAAAGAAGTGCCCTGCAACTTATCCGCCTTCTTCGTATGCTCCAAATAACTTGACTGAATTTGCGTCACATATCGCTAGACATCAAACCCTCTTCAAAGTATCCAAACGTGCCATCGAATCCATGCGGCAATCCCGGCCAAAGGTGAAACTCAACCTCAACATGGTCATTCGCCAACCTCTTAGCATACTCCAGATCCTCATCTCTAAAAAGGTCCAAACTGCCTACGTCAATGTATGTAGAAGGTAAACCCCGCAGACTCGAAGCTCGAGCGGGAATGGCGTATGACAAAGCCTGCGCATCATTACCTTATCGGACCTTCGAAGCATATGAGTCCCACACAAGCTTAGCAGCATCCGGTTTCTATGCCATCAAGTCCAGCATGGAGTCATCATTTTCGATGTTGTAGCGATCGTCAAGCATAGGGTAGATGAGCACCTGCTTAGCAATTGGAGGGTCCAGCTGACGATCTCGGGCCATCAGGGCCACGCCTGCAGCGATACCGCCACCAGCGCTGTCGCCGTGTAGAATGATCTTGGTAGGGTCGATATTGAGTTCAGTCGCAGACTTAATCAAATACTGGACAGCTGCGTAACCGTCCTCCACTCCAGCTGGCGCAGGATGCTCCGGAGCCAGTCTGTAAGACACGGCAAAGTAAGGCAGCCCGTATCTGTCTGCGAAACCCGAAATCTGAGGCGCAAACATATTGACGTTGCAAGCTACGTACGCTCCACCGTGGAAGTAAACCACAGCCGAGGTAGGTTTCTCTGAAGCCAAGATTTCTTCCGATGCGAAACGAGTAATCTCGATCTCAGCGCCATCGTAGCTCTTGACAGTGTAGACAGTTTCTCTGACATTGGGTGGACGAGGGAATGCGCCTACGATGCGACGAATAACCGCGTTTGTGTGCTCCCTGATTTCGAGGACCGTTTTGGCGGGCTCAGGCTTGGGGCCTTTGAGGAGAGGTTCGATAGCCTTGAAGTACTCGGGATTGTATCTAAGGCCCGTCATATTGGTTGATGTAAGAATGAAGATAATCAAGCGAGAGATGAAGCGGATGCGTCGGTCTAATTGCATGTAAATAGGTGTTCGAAATAGGCTATATACGCGCTTTAGCCATAGCGCTTCAAGCTGGGGTTAGCTGTCGAAGCTCTGATGCGCATTGGCTGTTACCTGATCCTTCTCGCCAAAAGTTACCATAGGATTCGCAAAGCGCTTACTTATCATATACTCCGAACTATAAACTACAGTACAAAGAACGGCATTGGAGAGCTGGTAGGATCCTTGACCGTAACAGCCGATAACCAGGTATTAGACTTTCACACCATATTATCGGTCATCAACCGACGGCATTCTTGGTCATTAATCCTGGTGCTACAAGATCCCATTGGTTATCATGTATAGTTTTCCCGTATCTTTATAGGATATGGAGGATATCGTGTTTACAAATCACTAGGAAACCCGACAGACAGGAACGAAGTCCGCAAAGACCGTTAACCTGAGCCATTCGGGCGTCCCAAGACCCTGTATAGACCAAATAAAAATATAAAGGAACAAATGCTTTCTTAGTATTTGCATATACTTTGGTATCATAACATGAAGGTAGAAAGTAACGCGTGGGCACAAGGTGTGTGGACTTTTGCCAATTGGTCCATGTTAAACTTAGATGTCATTGTTATTGCATTCGACCCGCTCGCTGCCTTTCCGAAACCGTTCGTGCTACATATAGCAAGCCGCTACATGGACTGGGATAAGTATGTCCATCTGGCTGTAGTTTCTTCTCCCCTGCCGAGGTGTACAGCTATGTATAAGAGCCTTTAGACAAATACCATTTTCTCTGGAAAATGCCATTTCTTAAATGTCGGGCCTCACTTAGATTCAGAAGAACAGATCAGCAAGACAACAGCCATTGATAGCTGGCGAATGCAACTTCACTCCGACTTTGGATGTACTTTGATACAAAGCCTTTGTCGTAAATCTTGATCAGTATCTGCCTGTGGGATAATTCGTACATGGCTATAGCCGTATTGGGTAGCTGATGCCATGATCAAGAGAGTACTGCGGGAGCATTGGATCAAGCCACACACTAAACTGACAATTCATGGTGCATGTGTCCACTTATCGTCATTTGAAGTTACAGCAATCTGCGAGGAGAGTAGATGGATTCTCCTTCTAAAGACAATCACTTAAGGTATGCAATACTGTATCTTTCTAAGAATAATATTGACATTTATCTGGAAGGATTCAGCTTAATCTCATCCCATCTTCTCAACTCCCTCAGCATTGGGCCGATCTGAAAAGTTCAAAATATGCATGTTCACAACTAAATTGGGGTGATGAAATCATCTCATTCTTGTCCATGCGGTTTATAATCGGCCTGTTTCCAAGTGTACGGTTGATTTTAATTCCGCAGATTCATTAAAGACGCGCAAAAGCTGTTGTCTCGGCAGTTGAGCATGAGAGTGCCTTTCCGGTCAAGCTGGGTTGCTACAAGTTCAAATTCCTACGCGTACTACTTTCTCTGAATAAAGGCGGAATCGGTATAACCACTTCGGCAATTACAGTCTTTCACACCAATGTTGGCCGTGTCGTTACTGTAATGATTCACATGCATATGCATGTGTGATGTTGGAGATGATGACTGCAGGGAACGTCAGCGGCTTTTTAACCAGAAACCAAATATTGGTTACACAGCGTGACACACCGGTGAGCATTGGAGGTGATGGACCCGAGCTATTAATCGCAGTCGCTCGCCTCTGCATTATCCAACTCTCTCATCCCCTCTTCACTCCACCCCGCATTCATTTTCATCACACAACAATTGTTTTGATCTTGTTCAAATTATTGTCAATATGGGAAGATACGAAGATACCAAACTTCGCGATCCTTACATCTTTGTCAAAGCTGATGATTTCTTTCAAGGCCTTGACTCGGGTGCTGGTAATATCCATCAGCCAGCGAGGGTCACCTACAAGAAGGATGATCAGCTTTTTAGCAATGGCGACAAGAATCCCGCCTGTAGCCATGGGGCCGTCTTTCGGTTCAACGATGACTCTCTTCTTCTTATTCAATTCGTTCGCCCTAAGGTCTGGCAGATCCGATTTGATGCCAGCAATAAGAGTGGCGCTGACTTTACTGACTTCAACACGTAAGTGACTGCCGTTTTATAACCTGCCAACTCCGGCATTTTTGACTCAAACCTAGTCGAACCATCGTCAAGGATACTCTCAGCTCACTCATCGCCACCCTTGACGAGCTCGAGAATGTCGATTGGGCTGTGGAAGTCGTTGAAGATCCGCGATATATCATTCTCCAGTCTGTGGTGAATCCTAAAGGTTCCGATCGCCGAGTTCAGCTTCAGATCTGGGTGCAGAAAGATCCATTCCAGATCACAGCTGTTCGAGTCTTGGAAAGTAGCCCTCCTGTGGAGAAGCTGCCTGAGTTACAGACAGCTGACGCCGGGACGGTGAAGCAGGTTGAATTGCCCGTCTCCAGGGGAGCTCAGGCTGCTGTTATCTGGAGGACCAAGCCTAGAGGTCTACAGTATAGCGGCACTGCAACAGTTCTGTCAGTGGAGAAGTCTGTCACGGCGGATTTTATGGGATTCGGCGAACAGGGTGGCAAGAGTTTGTTCAAAAAGAAAACCTATATGAACTACTTCAGTGAGTCAACTACTAGCTATCTACAGTTTCAGAACTAATACCTTTAGACTTCGACAACATGAGGTATCAGAATGTCTACGGAAAGGGTCCACTCGATGACAGGGAGCCGCTCTACCACTCAGAGCCGTTCTGGATTGAGGTCGACTCTCACCCAGGATATCGGTCCCAGATCTCAACTTTCATTGACAACTATTCCCACATCTGCGTTGATGTCGGAGTTAGGGACCAGGGTACTATCCGCGTTGCTACTCGATTCAACAGCTTCCGCGCTATCATGGTTGCAGGTGACAGTATGCAAGACCTTATCTCATCCTACACTTCCATCGTAGGTAAGCCTAGGCTCAAGCCTCGTTATGTCCTCGGCTACCACCAGGCCTGTTATGGCTACGACAATCAAGAGTCGGTACTCGAAGCAATCCAAGAATATCGCAAGTGTGGGATTCCAATCGACGGCATGCACATTGATGTCGACATGCAAGATGACTATCGAACTTTCACGATTGACAAAAGAGACAAGCACTTCCCTGATCCGGTTCAGATGTTCAAGACACTGAGAGGTCAGGGTGTCAAGTGTAGCACTAACATCACTCCTTACATCAGCTCCATGCCAAGCGAATCTTACTCGACTCTCAATGAAGGTCTCAAGGATGGACGTTTCATCATCGATGACCGTGACATCGATCCATCGGCAACTCAGGCCTATGAGCAGCGCTACCAAGGATGGTCGGTTGGAAACCAGACCTTCAAAGTGCCCATTTTGGAGAAGCCACCTTATTTCGAACCCGACACGTCTGACTTTTCTCAAACCTTTAACAACAAGCAGCCTTTCCACGGCGGCGTCTTTTACGGTTGGGGAAACGGTCACCCGGGTCACTATCCCAACTTGAATAACAAGGAGGTTAGGGAGTGGTGGGGAAAGCAGTACCAGTATCTTTTCGAGTGTGGCCTCGATTTTGTCTGGCAGGATATGACTGGTCCTTGTATTGCCGAGGAGTATGGAGACATGAAGGGGTGAGTTGAGCATTATGGTAATTGTGGTGCTTGCTAACCATACATAGCCTACCCTTCCGTCTCAATCTTGATTCTGATGGTTGGTCTCAAGACTCCAGCCGGCTTACTCGGAAGAAGGCTATTGAGATTTGGTCTCTGTACAGCTACAATTTGCATAAGGCTACCTACCATGGGCTGAACAACATCCACGAGCTCAGTCCCAAGCTGTCCTGGAGAGAGAACAGACGTAACTTTATCATCGGCCGTGGCAGTTTCGTTGGAAGTCACCGTTTCGCCGGTCTCTGGACTGGAGACAATGCTTCTACTTGGGAGTTCCTCGACATTTCAGTCGCCCAGGTTCTTGCTCTGGGGATGTCCGGTATCACCATCTCTGGCCAGGATGTTGGCGGGTTTGAGTTCATCGATTCTGAGCATGATTATGCTAACCCTGAATTGCTCATCCGATGGTACTGTGCATACTCTCTACTGCCTTGGTTCAGGTAAGTCCTGCTGCTACCCTTCAAGGTAAAACATAGGTTCACAGGCTATTAGGAACCACTACACTAAGAAACGCTTCTGGGTCGATGGCCCAAGAAATGGTCAAATGAGAAAGGATGGCAAGCAATTCCAGGAACCCTATGCTTACCAAAAGCACTACGAGCAAAACAGCGGTCAGTACCAGGGCCATGAAGCTATGCTCTACCGAGCTGTACTCCCTGTCTGCAGATACCAGATCCGACTTCGATACAGTTTGATGCAGCTCATGTACGATGCCATGTTTGAAAACATGGTAACTGGACTGCCCATTGCCCGAGCTATGGTAGGTCACCACCATCCTCGAAGTCGCAGCGCTCACATTACGTTCACAGGTTATCACGGATGATGTTGACCGAAGTCTTTTCTCTGCTGATGTAAGCCTATATCGTACATTTTCCGGAAAGGTTTGCTAATCGTTCCAACAGAACCAGTGGTTTACCCGGAGCCAGTACATGGTTAGAAATGACTTGCTCGTTGCCCCTGCCTTGATCCCCGAGGCCAAGCGACAAACTCGAAAGCTCTACTTGCCATACCCTGACAAGTGGTATGCTATGAACTTACGACCTGATGAGCCCCTCGGTGCTGCTTTGGCTTCTCCTGCTGAAGGTGGCAGCCGGGTCGAGTACAGCTGTCTCATCAGCGACCAAGAGTCTCAGCTTCCGTACATCACTCCCATGTACATCCGTGAGGGCAAGTCACGATTGCTTGCCTCGTGAGTTTAGTTTGCTGATACAGAGCAGGTGCTATTATCCCCAAGATTGAGGTTCGAGACTATATCCCCGATCCCTCGCTTCCGAATCAGGCTGCCAATCCCATCACCTTGCATGTATACCCAGGAAAAGACAATGTTAGTATTACCTTGATAACCCTTGTCCATCAAGGACAGTTCTAATCCTTTTTAGACGTATGTCATGTACCTGGATGATGGTATCTCTCGAGACAGTGCACCGATCGCTGGCCGCGGTTTAAAGATCGGCGATGAGAAGGCAGACAACAAATATTGTCAGGTTGAGATCCAACAGGTAATCACTCATTGTTTACAGAATAAGTTACTGAGAAACACACTGATATCGCTGTGATAGACTACCAAGACCTTCACCGAGGACTCAGGTGTCAAAGTCATCCGCAATCTAACCATCAAGTCTTCGTTCAACGGGTATGGTGACGTTAGTGATATCGTAGGCAATGACTACACAATGGCCCTCTGGCATGATCCATCTGCCAATATCAGCACCGCAGAGGTTAATTCTGCCAACTCCAAGGTCACCTGGAAGACAGACAATACCTCACGTGTAACTGTAGTGACTGTGCCAGTCGCTGATGCCCATACTGAGCATGGAGTTACTATCCAACTAAAGCACGCCAATGCGAACTGATTGAATGGTGATGAGGTAGATATAGAGGGAAGGTTGTTCGTTTCCACAATCATGAGAAGGCCGCTGCGGCGAGACTCGACTCGGACGCTCATTTATATCGGTTTCCTTTGTTTTTTCGTATTAATCGGACACGCTAGGTTATCAAATTGTGGACATTGTATGAGTAAGGACAAATTGACATATCAATCTCGTATGTAAAACAAGAGACGTAAGAAACAGAGCGCCAGTCCCAGAAGTGAGTGTTAAGAGCCAGAAGCCCATTCAAAAAAATACCCAAACAATCGGGATCCGAATCATCACGCGCTTCCAGCCTATCCAGAATATCCATACTCTTATCATCCAAGTCGTGCCAATCTTCCCAAAAGCCCGCCGCATTATGTTGTTTTCCCCCACCAATACCCCTACCCTTTTGCGCAGTCAATCTCATGTTGAACTTGTCGAGCCAAACCTCAATTTTTCCATCTCCAAGAAACTTCATCCATCCGTGGTTCTCGTCACCTCTGTACTTTTTGAGGCCGGTGTGTATGCGCCTACTTCGCCATCTAAACCACACTTTTCTCGATGAAGACTCTGAGGGGCGTTTCTTGAAAAGTATGAGGGCTTTGTACAGATTTAGCCCTGATCCCATGTCGAAGTAGCCTCGCATGTTGGTGCCGTCCCCTGGAGAGAGAACTATACTGCAGATCTCATCGTGAGCGCGCTGGGTGTGGTCATCGCAGCAGGCAAAAAGTGATTCGATAGCATATTTTCCTTTCAAGGTACCGAATGGTCTTCGCAATGGGGGAGGCGGTATTGCAACCTCTAAGCTTTCTTCGGACTCGATATGAGTACTGGTTTTGGCTTTCTTGCGATGGTGGTAACAAGAAAATAGCGCTGAACGTTATTTTACTAGCTTCATCCTTAAGTTATAGGCGGTCTTTAATCTTGGCCAGTGCTATGAAGTTATCGTGCACGAGAGTTGCACAGTAAGTCTTTAGCAATGTGTGCAGTTCAAAACTTACACAAGTATTGGAAGGGAGCCACATAATTAAAAAAACAGGTTATTCGGTCGCAAGCTGGACCAGGTAGCTAATAATAATCTAAGAAAACTTCCAACTCTCGTTTTCCATAGTTTTATGACTATTTCAGGAGCTCTAACAGTCACTATTGCACTCCTTTAAAGTAGCGTCGCTTGGAAATACATGAAATTAGAAGTTTATAATCACATGTGAGGGGACTTGGGTAGCCGTTTGACATGTTTATTGCAGGAGCTAATGTTCCCAAGTGAAGCTGATCGGTATTCACATCACAATGGTCCATAGTCCCAATGCCACCAATCCATTAGAGTGGCCGGCCAATACCACTTGCATACCAGGAAGTCTTACATGGGCCGAATCTCAACGCGCTCGTTTTGCTCTGCGTGATTTGTAATTAGCAAAAGCTGTTTCAAGCATGAGAATTACATACCATGATCCAGGAGAGGGGTAAAAAGCATGTCGTTGATAATTGCCAACTTGGCACCTGTAACAAGACATTAGACATATTTCCAATATAGGACCGTAACATACCTGAGAATCTCAGCTCGGGACCACTGACTCCATCCTCAATCTGAATAGGCTGCAACATCTGGGCCCGATCTCTCTTGCACCAACCCACACGTTTAGGCATGAGGCTCAGGTCCTCGATCTGGTAGCGACCCAAGGCATACTCGCCTGAAACGAGTTGAAGGCCGTTATGGCTGGGTTTCACCTCGAACACAGCAGGCGGAGACCCCGAGTTTGGACCTCCAGCTCGGGCTTGGAAATACTCATCCTCATTTCCCTGGCCCTCTGGGCGGACCACAGGTCTTCCACCGACAAAGATGGTGAAGCGTCCGGGAAGAGACATGTTGAAGATTGTTGAAGATTGTTGTAGTTTTTTGTTGGAGAGAAGTGAAAGAAGTGTTGTGTTGTGTGATGAGCTATTCTCCCGGCTTGGGTCATTCAGTGATATTTATACTTCTTCATGGCTCGTCACATGCAAACATACCTGCCAGCCACGGTATTCATGTTTGTCCACTCATAGCGGCATTCCCCATCTGCCCATTGGTTTTAGAATATCGATGCCTTATTGAGAGATACTTTCGTAAAGCTCTCTGCGAGTGTTCACGACCTGCATTGATCATGTCTTGACAACCCAACTCAAATTCCAATCATGAGCCGATGCTGATCGGTGATGTGGAACAGGCCGTCTTGAGGTTAGACATGAAGCATAAGCACCCTCAAAATACCCAATGGGCAGCCTCCGGATTTCATGCATGAGAAAAGCAATACACACCGAAAGAATAGCGGTGAGTTTGTTCAAACTATTGTATCCAGTATTGATCTGCCGAAAGCAGAGCTTATTGCTCTAGAGAATAAACCCCAAAAAGCATAACGGTCAACATATGAGATTAGTTAAGTCGGCATACAGTATAGTCAGTTTGTGGGGCTTGTAATAACCTCTCTGTTGATCTCCGAGATCTTACGCCAACAGATCTGTCCCACCTTTTGCCGTTCCTTGGCTCGATCACAATCCAAAGGAAACAGGGGAGCTCTGGTAAGCTGATTACCATAAATGGACAGGATCAACATAGCTGCGAGTGTTAAAAGACAGATCGAGCGATATGCATAACAGATCTGTGGTCAGCTCCAAAGTCTAAAACATACCGACTCCATCTGAACGCACGCATTGGACGAAAATGCGTGGGCACGGCACGACAGCGGGCCACGACAAGCGGAAGTTAGGATCATCATTCCGGCAACTACCCTTGTGGGATTTTGGTACTCAGATCAACCCCTCATCTTGACGACGGTCTGTGAAGTGGTGACGTGTTGATGCATGCGAATGCTCGCCAGCTGAGACCTTGTGCCCGATCCCGTGTCTCAGTAAGTTTCGTGACTTGAGATCGTACACGTCATGAGCAGGGTGTCTCAGGATTGGCGGACTAATCTGTACTTGGATTTTCAAGCATCAAATTCTGTTGTACATGAGATTCGGGAAGGTGTAAAGCCCTTCATTTATTAATCAACTGCATCGGGCTCTTCTTCCGGCAGTCAGAGGGTCACCAGGCCATGCACAACAGTCTTGGAGGTTTCCGGCCACATCGGCAACGACCAACATTTCTTCCATCCGGCATAGTCTTCTCAACAACTACTATTCAGGAAGTATAACATGAAATCTACCGAAATTATCCTTAGCATCTCGCACACTGGCCAATGGCTAAATAGAAGATATCCGAAAGATTCTCCGCAATTACCATATCAAGACACAACTCCGATGACGAATATAGTGCCGGGACAAACGATGTTACTATAATTTTATATAAAAAATCAGTAGACTAAATAGCAAAATGGTTTAAAAAATCTGTATTTGTGACATTTTACTCTTGACAACTTAGCCATCATGCTCGGCTCTCTAGTAATTCTGCTTCTCGCAAGCCTCTCTACCGCTTCTCCAGTCATTGAGAAGCGAGCTATCACTTGTCTCAAAGTTGGACAAACAGCCACGGCCTCATGGACCAATAGTGCTGGTAAGCGATGCACCTTTACCGGCGTCGTTGGTAGCAACTTTGGCGCGAATCCTTCTGGATCAGGCGAGTGAGTTTTGCCAACAACTTATTTTCTTGTCATCCTTGATTCTAATTCAAACAGCTACTCTTGCAACGGAAGATGTGGAGCTGGCTGCAGCGGGGCTGCTCTGGGCAATGTCTACACGCAGGATTGCTTTTCTCATGACATCTGCTCTTATTTCAACAGTGCGGGAGGAGGTGCCAGGTAAGTCTCATAAGAACTTCAGAGATGATGAATCTGACCTCTTGTAGCGACCCCAATTGCGGAGCTGCTTTCAACTCGGCAGTCGACGACACTGCTTTGGGATTGGCGAATGGCTGCTCCCAGACAAACCCAAGTAATGGAGTGTCAAAGCCCAACAGTGCGCCAGTTTGCAAATAGAACAGTCGTTAGACCTGGACTCGATGTATTACGGAGTGTAAGGTTTGCTTTAAACAAAGAGCTTATAACACTTACCACTAAACGGGCTGTAAACTTCGTGATCTCTTAAGTCAATATAAACACTTTGCTCATCATACATTGTCTTGGCCACTAACCGACTTTTACGATCGTACAGGTCTTGAAGTAGTAGATTCACTAGTAGGATGAGACCGTTATCCCATGCATTGGCTAAGCATCTATTAAATCTATTCGTATTCACTCCACTATGGGTTTGGAAAAACCTCGAGCGACATATTCTACATAAGTTGAATCGTTTTCATGAAGGTGAACCCTGTGTCATCCCTGTGGGACTTTTTGTGTGTTGCCAGCAGAACAGCACAGAATTACACAAGAATGTATAGAGTCTTAGTAGGCAAGCCCCAGAAAACTTACAAAATCATCGGTCAGTACGGGAGCATCTATTTGTATTACGTGGATGTTGACGTAGCTAAGAGCTTGCTTCAGGAGTTGATGTACCTACCCTAGTGCAAGACTCTGATCTAGAAAAAAACTCGCGATTCATTTCCTATAGTTAGTCTTTCTTCACTTTCTTCTTATTAATATGCCAAATTTCGATTCCTCGTATTGATCTTTGAATCAGCTGGCACATCATATCCAGTATTTTTCATCAAGCTCAGTATTGACAGAGCAGTCAGGATTTCAGCTCAGGTACTTTATAAGAACCTATAGGAACGGTAATATTTATGTCGAAACTTCAACTACACAAGTCAGGCGCATACTAAATAAGGACTGTATACTCAAGTATTCCGTGTGCTTAAGACCTAGACCATAGTCTTAGCACCAGGTGTCGGCTCGTCGAGTGCAGTGACAGCACTTGTGGTTGTTTTGACGCTTACGACAATACTGATTGAGTATAATTTCATCGAATATCACCCAGCTCAGAAGCCTTGAAGATAGGGACATCCTATTCAAGCATTTAAATTGTAACAAAAGATTGAACGCCAGAAACGTGTGGCCCACAACGACCTACCTCTTGAACTTCGTAAACGAAAGGAAGTTTGACGTTAGCCTAAAAGACACAAAACCCATAAGTGCTTAGCCGCAATTGCTACTTTCCGCTGGCTTGCGTGCACTAACCATATGGAATTCGGAAAATGCCATGGCTTTTCGAAGCTATGCTGCTAGCTCTTCAGCTGGTCGCGCGGCGCGTTGCTGCGGCGTAAACTATCGAAACCATCCTCAGCCCTTCACTAAGGGACAATTCGTTAGTGCCAATACAGGATTAAGCTTAATGCAAGAAATGTGGGGTTTGCACAAGTTGGCAGGTCTCATCATATGTGTAAAGAATTGGGAGCTTGGGGGTTTTGTACTGGCAATGCTCGTATAGAAAACAGGAGACATACTCAAAACATCGGCTTGGCCGTGGCGCATTGACATCGCTATACGAAGGTGAAGCTATTTTGGTATCCGTTGGCTGTTTCTGATAGGCTGCAAGATCGCTAAGCACAGCCCCAGAGTCTGAAGCCAGCGTTTGAGTGGCTGGTCTAGTCGCTAGTTGCTAGTTGCTAGGGCTGCCAGGGCCTGGACCAGCAATGCCACCCTTGTAGGCTGACAGTAGCCACTACTGCACCCGCAGCAGGGAGGGAGCTTATTAGGTTTATAATAACAAGCTCTTTCAGCTCGAGCTGAAATGTTCACTCCAACACTTCTTGCGATTTGCGATTGCTACTTGACGATTAGATCCGACAAATATCATAGAAGAAGCCTTTGAATTTATAGACACTCGCCGAATACGTCAACATGCGATTCTCCGGCAGCCTCATCTTCGGTCTCTTGGCTGTAAATGGCCTGGCCCAAACAGTGGTACCAGACCAACAACCAAGCGACGTCGCCCAACCAGAACCTTCAGCGCCTGCCGCAGAGCAGCCTTCAGTCCCTGCCCAAAACCAACCTTCAGTCCCTGCCCAAAACCAACCTTCAGTTCCCGCCGATAATGGCGATGATACACCGCAAACAGACGCAGAAAATTCTCCCATAGCCACGGCCGTTCCGGAGCCGACAGCCGATGATCCTATAGAGACAGCTGGCGCTTCCCAAATATCAGGGGACGAGCAGCCTACGGCGACAGCAAGCGATGGTAACGATGACGGCGAGGCTACAACAGCGGCCGAAGAAACAGCAACGGCAGATGGTAGGCATATTACCAACAAAAAAGAGACAAACCACTAGCTAACACTATTCAAAGCTTCAGCTACCGGCGATGACGATGCTACAGCTACAGCTACAGCGACCGACACAGACGACGACGCGACCGACACAGCTACTGCAACCGCCACCTTAAGCTCCGCGCCAACAAGCACCGCAGCTGTTGTCGAGGTCAATCTAAACAACGCGACTATCGGCGACAACGCAGAATTGATCAAGGTTGACGGCAAGCCCGCAATGTAAGTCTACGCAATTCACCCGTCACCAGAGCTCCACTGACCGAAACCCAGTAAATTGAGTGCCCCCGCCAACGGGCAAGCGACCTTCAGCGTACCGGTCGAGACCGACGATGACGACTTCGCCTCCGACGACCTCATCTACATTGTCGCATCCATTCGCGTCGGCGAAGCATCCGGTAGCGCGAAACTCCGACGAAGAGACACACAGACAGACTGTAGCCTGCAGATTCAAGCTGGCGGCCAAACCGTCTACAATGAACCTCTGTCCACCAACAATGGCGAGTTCCAGGACGTTACCAGCAGCGGTATCTCGTCCTCAGACATGGGCAAGTCTACGGTGGAGGTTACGCAGAAGTGTGGTGACAAGCCAGCACCTCTGACTGTCCGCAATGTCCGCGCTGGTACTGAAAGCGCCGTGAAGTCGTCCGGAGGTTCTGGAAGTGGAGGCTCTGGTGGGAGCAGCGGCGAAAGCGGCAGTGGAAAGGGCGGCAGAGGAGGCTCTGGCAGTGGTTCTAATGGGGGTTCCGCAACGACTGGGGCTGGAGCACGAGAGACTGGCGATTCTGGTAACTTGGGATCCAAGGCTCAGGCCAGTCTTGGAGCCCTTGCAGGAGCTGTCTTGGCTGCCGCGGCGTTGTTTTGAACAGGTCATTGAGAAATGGATGCATAGCGGGAATGGGACGCGGTCATGGAAAACTTTAGATCGATACAAACTATCTACGAATAATGTTATACTTAATCAAGCATTCTCGCGAATGATTAGACTATTTCATCATCCATACCCATAACTTAATTGACCATGCAGCAAATCCCAATCACGAAGCCACACCTTGGACTCTCATGTCATCTGCTACCAACTCTGCATACCTGGGCGCGCTTCGAGCACGCAGTGCTTTGCCAAACATAATCACCACGAAGACCGCTGAGCAAGCAGCTAGACCAATAAAAGCCGCCGAAATGAAGCAGTTTTGGTAGCCCAGGTTGATGATCCACGGGGTGATACTGTTGTAGTAGTTAGCGGATGTTCAATGCTACAGAGTGCCAAACTTACCCATAGCTGATCGCGAAAGACATCGTGTTGCGAACAAGGATGATCGTCACAATGGCATCTCCACTGAGGTTGTAATAACTGTCGATCAGATAGTTGATGCTAATGATCAGACCCATGACGCTTGTCGTAGATAAAGAGCACATGGCGAAGATGAGGCCGAACCAATGGACACCGTGCTGCGCTCCTACACCCCAGAGGATCAAGGATGCTGGGACACCAATGACGCAGATCACAAGCGGCCACAGACGATGTTCGGCTTCCATGATGCCGTTGTTGCGACGCGCGAGTCTGATGGTGAGCCAGTCGCTCAATCGTCCTGCTACACATGCTGCGATGATTGTACCGAGGCAGCAAGAGAGGTAGCTAATGCCAACCATTGACGGCTTGAAGTTATACCCGGGACCAGAGAGAATGATAGATGCAGTCGCGTTCAGAACGTTGAACCAGATAAGGTACGATCCGTACGAGAAGCCAGCGAAGAAGATGACAGGCCAAGTAAGGAACTCGAGTGAGCGCCCGGCGTGTCGAGCCATACTTTGACCTGGCGAGGGCTGCCACAGCGACATCTTCTGAAGAAACGTCTTCGGCTTGGCGTATTCCACGTTAGCCTCATCAGCTTCTCTGAAATCATGCTTGCCAGTCTCAGTAGCCTTCTCCTCAGCCTTGCTGTTGTTCTCATCGCTCGATCGGGATGGTTCGATTTGCGGTCTGCTGATGTCTCGAGCGACGCGGATGTAGTTGGTTTCTTCCATGAAGAGGAACAGAAATACAAAGACAAATCCGAGGAAGATAGCTGGCCAATAGAAGACCCACTGCCAGCCTTGATACTCGGCGATGAAGCCGGAGATGACGGGCGCGAAGTAGTTACTGCCTGCTAGAGCGAGGGCGTAGACGCCCATGTAGGTGCCGCGCTGATGGGTGAAGTACTAGAGAAGGGTGAGTTGGGATTGTGAGATAGGTTTGGATGTACCTACAATGTCGGTGATGGATATTTCGGGGAGAGCTTCGATGGGCGCGATGAAGAAGCCCTGGATAATGCACTTTGCTATCCATTCTCCATTACTCGACACATAGGCACTACACAGACATGTCAGTACCACTCGCGATATCACCTTTCCAAAGACTTTACCTCCATATGCCGGTACCCTAAACCCTTCGGTCAGTATTGACGTGTAACTACATTCTTTGATCAAACTTACAATGGCACCCAGAATTGAGATAAGATATGTCAACCGCTTGCCGTACCGGAGCGAAAAAGGCTGCCAGAACAACAAACCCCAGCCAAGAAGCAAATACATATACCCTGTTCCCTCGTTGAGCGTCGTAATTGAGACCTTGGACTGCTGCGAGAGGGGTACAAGCACAGAGTAGACAGTCGCAACAGACATTCCCGTGAACCAAGTGTACCTTTCCACGTCAGCGACCCAGTCTGGCTGTATGATGCGAGCAACTCACAAATTCTGGCAAACGAGCGCAAGCAATTTGCGTCTAGGAGACCAGTTCAAAGGATCATTGAAATCGTCAGACGGGGCTGGGTCCAAGACAATGTCGCCTTCACCGCCGCCTGCATGGTGAACGCGCAGGTTACGATCAAGATCCACGAGATGGATCGTGCCGGGGATGGAACTTGACTCGGACATGGTGATACTCGCAGTTGAGGAGATGGAAACAGGAGTTTGCTGGAGAGTTTGATGTAGCCCGATGCACAGTGTTCGTTGTTGCACGAGGGATCCGTGTATCGCCTTATATGTCCGTCGCCGTACATTTCTTCCTCCAAGTCACGAGTCGCGATTTGAAGTGGCACCTAGCGAGCTCCGACGGCCGTATCACCAAAAGCCGTTTACACCAACAAGCAAGATTGAACTCGGTTGTTGGTTGTAGCGACGGTCCTGGTGTTGGTGGTCTGCGCTGAAGAACAATGCAACGCCACTAAGTATTGTTCCATGAAGTGATCACGGGGTCTTCGGGATTATCCAAAGCATCTTTACTGGTCAGCTAAGACACCTCGAAGACAACCTTGGTGTTCTACTGCGGCCGAAATTGGACAATATGTTTTTAATTCCGATTGTGTCGAGTTTGCGAGGCGTCGGGTTGTTGCGTGTGGTCGCGCTTGATTGCCTTACGGACCTGTTTGGAGGTGGTGTTTACGCCACCAATGCAGACTCGACAAAACAAATACCACAAAGTTGGTAACTATCTCGAACTAACAGCGTGAATCAAGTCCTTGGCAGTCGTTGAGTGCGGGTTGACCGAATCTCTGATACTGAGGCACTGACATATTTGCGACATGCTGTCAATCGCAACAGGCGAACTAAACCACATCAGCTATGAAGCGAGACCCTTGATGCTAGACATATATGATATGGATGTGCGCTAGATCGCCTCTCACCGTAGGTCCTTTGTTCCTTTTTCCCTACTCATTATGTCCGACTAATTGATCTCGTGCCATATCAGCTCGGTCAAAATTCAGATTCATCAGTTCCATTTCTTTATCAATCCCTCGGTCAGGGTCCATGTCAAAAGACACCTCAAGCGTGGTCATTGAAAGTCTAGGCACTATCCAATTTGATGGTCTCGATACAGCAAACATGCTTCCAGGTCTTCCAGTTGTTCAGACGAAACCCATCCCTCGCGGCACTCTAGAGTTTGAAGCCAAGCGAGCCGCTCTACTCGAGGCCTTCGCATCAAATGTGCCCGAAAGCCTCCGTCTCCCTCCCAGCCTCATTCAAAATCCTCCCAGGGACGTCACCAAGATTCCCGCAACCTGTGATATCTTGACACCAGAAGAGCTAGCCATCACTGAGGACTATGATGCTGTCAGCCTTGTCGAAGCAATCGCAAATCGCAAGTTCACCGCGGTAGCTGTCACACAAGCTTTCTGCAAACGAGCCATCATTGCGCATCAACTTACCTGCTGCCTGACGCAGTGGTTCATGCAAGAAGCTGTCGACCAAGCCAAGGCCCTAGACGCATACCTCAACAAGCACGGGAAGCCCATTGGTCCGTTGCATGGCCTGCCCATCAGCATCAAGGATCACATTCAAGTTGCCGGGACATCTTCTTCTCAGGGATGTTTTGCCAGCATCACCGACGATGACAGGGACGCTGATATAGTAGCTATCTTGCGAAGGCAGGGCGCTGTTTTCTACTGCAAGACCAATCAGCCGCAATCCCTGATGCATCTTGAGAGTGACTCCCACTGGGGAAGAGTCTTGAATCCCTTCAACATACATCTATCGGCTGGGGGATCAACGGGCGGTGAAGCTGCCTTGATCGCCATGAAAGGCTCGGTGCTTGGGATTGGCACTGACATCGGTGGCAGTATTCGAGGACCGTCTGCCTTTTGCGGTATCTATGGCTTCAAAACCACTTCAAATATCTTACCAACTAGGGGTTATATTAAGGGTGCTCCGCCTCCAGCTGTGTTGGATATCCCACTCTCCACAGGACCGATGTGTCGTTCTTTGCGAGATATGGATCTTTTCATGACGAGTGTACTTTCTGCAAAGCCGTACTTGGATGATCCCAGTGTGGTTCCCAGTTCATGGACTGGTCTTGGGACGCCATTCAATCGAAAACTCAAAGTGGGTATCGTTAGCAACGATGGCTTCATCGAGCCGCAGCCTCCTGTGAAGAGGGCTATATCATGGGCCAAAAGCCTTCTGTCAGAAAGCAAGTATGCAGATCTAGTCGAGGTGAAAGACTTCAAAATCTTTGGCGCCGAAGAAGCTTGGAACCAAGTCCGAAGACTCTACTGGCCCGATGGTGGTGAGCTCACAAAAGGAGGCATTCTCTCATCAGGAGAACCCATCCATCCTCTGACAGAATGGATTTACAAAGACGCAGAACCACTCGGCATGCATACAGCACTAGACATCACCCATCTTCACGAAGCCAGAGACAAATTCCGACTAGCCTTTGCGCAAAGCTGGACCGACCAAGATGTGGATGTCATTATCGGCCCGGCGTTCATCGGTCCAGCCTGCGCGCACGACACAGCCTTCTACTGGACGTACACCTCGCTCTACAACCTTGTCGACTACCCTGGGGCGGTTATTCCCACGCCTGTTAGGGCTGAATCTGGGGAAGAGTACGATGAGTGCTACGTGCCGTTGAACGAGGCTTGTGGGCATGTCAAGCAGTTGTGGGATGAGGGGGATTTTGCGGGTGCGCCGGTGAATTTGCAGATCGTGGCGCGGAGGTTTCATGATAACGAGCTATTTACGGCGTTGCAGGTGTTAAAGGAAGTGTTAGGGCTGATTTAGGTGTACTCTTACGTGTATGGGGCTGTTTACTTTTGATTTGTATGTTGGATGAGTACAAGCCCGTGGTCCGCGGATTTAACCTGCTGCTATTTATTGTCTGTGTGGCTGGTTCAAACGAGTGGTAGAGTAACGTTTGTGCCATTCGTGACAACCCTTTTCACAGGCTTAAGAAGTAGTGACATGACTTCGTGAATGTCAGATGTACCATTGTAAAGTCCTTGCTATAGTGTTTACACGAGGATTTGGAGGTAATGGTGTGAACTTGACGTTCGTGTTCAGGAAACCATTTCGCGATAGCCGAGCGTGTAACTTACCCTGTACGAGCCCGACTTTCCGTCAAACAGCGGACATATTAACCTTGACCGTTTAGCTCCCGCTACCTAAGATCTCACATTCATCCAACCTCGGCATCTCGGTCGCAAAAGATGATTATTTGCGGGTTTTGCCAGGCCTGTTGAGGCTTATCAACAACCATAATTGGAAATGATCCTTGACTAGCCGGACGCCACCTCGTAGCTGAACTCCCACTAATCACGACCCCAGAAAGGGCAAGTTGACGGAAATACGGCATCAGGGGCGCTTGAAGAGCTGATTGGCTTTTGTGCAATGACTTAGCATGGGGGTGTTTGCTGTCGACTTTTGAATCGCGGTGTTTTCCATTCCAGTGAATCGTTACCCCAGGCGGTCGGACGTGCATTAGTTTCGTAATTCACGTCGCACCTGTGGAGAATGGAGATGGTAGGCAGCATGGAGAAATGAGAAAAAACACGGGGTGCATTGACAAGAAATGGGGAATTGGGAGATAAGCAATGGATCGTGCTACTGTTTCATTTTTCGGCGGTGGCCGAGGGTACTTTTTTGGGAGTGCATCACAACGTTGCAGAGAATAAGAATGTCATCGAATGACTTTTGATCGACGCTGAGAGTGAACAAGGCGAAAGAACAAAAGCAGCCTCAAATGCGGCAAATGGTGTTTGCCAAGGGAGAATTGGCGGCTGCTGCCGGCTTGGCCTAGGGAATGGTCGGTAATAACAGCTCACCCATGTCGGATCATGTTGGAAAAAAAACATGAAATGAACTTTTTGAATGATCCTTCGTTTCCTCCTTCCAATTCCTCGACTCGCATAACAGATCATTCCGCATCGAGAAGCTGGCTAGCAGGAAATCATAGCATTAACAAATCTTATCTCCCCCCAGTTTCCTCTACGGGCAGGGTCTCATGTTGTCTTACTTGACTGTAATACGTCATATGACAATTTGCTTCACGTTGTTTGGACAAGCAGTCCTTTTGTGTGCGAGATAACCTTTTCCCCAGTCACTGTATCAGTGGAGAATGGGCTGTAATCCAATCACGACCTTTTCTTTCTCGTCTAGATATTGATTGTGCCTGGTAATTAGAGATAGCCATCCGTTCTTGCCGGTTGCGCCCTTTACGTAGTCGAAATATTTTGAGTGGGCTCAGGGTTCTCCTTAGTCGCGTGCTGATTGACTGTTACGTTACCACGCGGTTGGGAAGCGTAAAGTCGTGGCGGAACTTTTTTCTTTTTTTCCAGGCGCCGCGGTTACTGATTGGGAAGGGAAATTACCCTTGACTGCTTTTGGGTAAGATAGATGCGCTGATCACTAACAGAACGATGATGGATTGACAAAATGCGGTGTTTCAATTGCTGAGCTACTTCAGAGCAGGATAATGACATGATTTGTGTCTTGCCAAGATAAGCATAACGCGATTTACCTCCGAAGAGAAGGAAAAAAAAAAAGAGTCATGGCGAAATACAACGGATTCGCCGTGGCCGGAGAGCGATATCGCGATATCCATTAGAGTCAAGATTCAAGAGTCACCTCACGGCTTCAGGCCCAAAAATCACGATGCCCGGGCAATTCCCTGGCGCCACTGGCAGTCCCCGGCTATTTAACGAACTGTTGTGGGGGGGCGCGCTGGGCAACTGAAGATCCACCTCGAGTGCCACTATCGCTCGTACGAGACAGGGGGGCTTTCGGGTCTTCGGCATTGCTTCTCGAAAAACTGGCAGAAGAAAGTGCCAAAAGCACTGGGAACACACGCCACTGTAGCCAGTCCCACACACCCACTGTCTGTCCACCTTCAGCTCCGAGTCTCCATCTCCGTATCCATATCCGGGCCGTTTGCAAGAGGCTCCGGCTTCCTTGACAAAGGTTCCTTGAGCTCGTCGGATGTTTTGCAGCAACGGGAATGGCTTCGGACGGCCTGTCACACCAAGTGGCCGTCCGTGGCGTGCCATCTGTCTCCATTCCCGCGTTTCCATGACAGAACATTTATAAACTGTCTCCAGACTTTGGCATTTTTATTACTCTTCGTTTTACTCTCCATCCCCTTCCTCCCTCTTTTCTCCCTCCTCTCTCTCCATCACCTGTCACCCCCCTTGACGACATTGTCTCGTGTGACCGCGAAGAAAAACTTTTCCCATTCCTCTTTTGCAACTGTTCTGCAACATGGCGCAGAACCACGAGGATTTGGCCGCCGAGTACGTTAAAAAAAAAAAACTCTGATTCAAGCTTAAATTTGAATCCTTGCTAATTAATGCAGGCTCCACGAAGAGCTTGGTGAGCGCGTGCCTGATCAGAAGAAGACTGATCTGGCTGGCGGCTACATCGCCCCCTCTGAGATTGACGAGAAGAAGTCTATTGACAAGAACCACTATGCGTCGGATCCTGAGTACGGCACCACGGTTGATGGCGATGAGCCCAACGACCATGAGAGGGCTACTCTTCGCCGTGTCGGAGAGAACCTCCCTGCCTCGGCCTTCCTTATCGCTGTTGTCGAGTTGACAGAACGATTCGCCTACTATGGTGCCCAGGGTCTTTTCCAGAACTACATCTCTAGCAGTGAAACAGCTACACCCCGAGGTCTTGGTATGGGTAACCAAGCTGCCACTGGTCTGAACCTCTTCTTCCAATGGTTCTGTTATGTGACACCTATTCTCGGTGCCATCATCGCTGATCAATACCTCGGCAAGTACAAGACCATTTTGGTCTTCTGTGGCTTCTACTGGGTCGGTCTCGTCATCCTCTGGACTACTTCACTCCCTGCAGCCATGGAAGCTGGCGCAGGAAAGCCTGGATACATCGTTGCTATTATCGTTATTGGTTTGGGAACTGGTGGTATCAAGTCCAACATTGCACCTCTCATTGCCGATCAGTACCAGCGACGCAGAATGGCCATCCGAACCGAAAAGACCGGAGAACGAGTCATCATCGACCCTGCCATCACCTACCAGCGTATCTACATGATCTTCTATTGGTGCATTAACGTCGGTGCTCTGTCTCTGCTCGCCACCCCCTTCATGGAGAAGTACAAGGGTTTCTGGACCGCTTACCTCATGTGTTTCTGCATGTTCAACGTCGGTATTGTCACTCTGGTCCTCCGTCGCAAGACCTTCGTCAACCGTCCTCCTCAGGGCTCCGTCATCACCGATGCGTTCAAGGCTCTGGGCATGATGATCGCCGCCCGCAACACCGATGCTGCCAAGCCTTCATGGCGCCAAGCTAACGGCAAGACCAAGGCCGTCCCCTGGAACGACCACTTCGTCGACGAGCTGAAGCGTGCCCTCCGTGCTTGCAAGGTTTTCGTCTTCTACCCCATCTTCTGGGTCTGCTACGGCCAGTTCTCTACCAACTTCGTCACTCAGGCTGGTCAGATGGAAGGCCATGGTGTCCCCAATGATCTGATGCAGAACTTCGATCCCATCTCTATCTTGGTTTTCACTCCCATCATCGAGAAGGTCCTGTACCCCTTCCTCCGAAAGTTTGGAATCGAGCTCCGACCTATTGCGCGAATCACCATTGGTTTCTGGATGGCTGCTCTCTGCCTTGCTTACGCCGCTATCGTTCAACATATTATTTACAGTGCTGGACCCTGTTACGAGCATCCTGGTGAGTGTGCTGCTGGCCAGGATGGCGGTAACAAGCTTCCCAACCACGTGCACATTGCCATCCAGACACCTGCCTACATCTTCATCGGTATTGCCGAAATTTTCATCTCCGTCACTGGTCTCGAATACGCCTACACCAAGGCTCCTCCTACCATGAAGTCGTTCGTCCAGTCCATCTACCTCTTCACCAACGCTTTCGGATCCGCCATCGCCGAGGCTCTCGTATCCCGTGCCAAGGACCCCGACTACCTGTGGCTCTACGTTGGTGTAGGAATCTCTTCTGCCGTCACTGGTGTCATCTTCTACTTTACCTTCCGTCATTATGACTCTCAAGAAGATGCCATGTATGACCTGGATAGAGATGAGCCAACCATCACCCACAACGGCATCGAGCCCAAGAAGGTTGATGGAGAGTAATTAGTTTTGTATATATAATGAAGTAGCTACATGTATAGATGTCAATGAACATAGTCTTTCTAAACAAACTTTGTCAGTGCCCTGAATTTATAGTTTCCCACATACCAATCCTCTCTCTTGCTTGATTTACCAATACGTGTAAGTGGTTCCAACTATGAATTTCGGCAGTTGGGTATCCGTTCTATTACTGATCAGTAGCTTTCCCTTCTATGTGCGCCCGTGAATCATGTAATATGCATAATCAGCTAATCGTAGGGCGAGCACTAGAAGTCGAGCTGCCATAAGACGGCCAGGGGCCGGCCAGGGGCCGGCCAAGGCGACAATTCATTGTGTCAGTCGTTACTTCGGGTATATCCGTGGGTGCCTGTTAGATAAAAATGTATTCGTCTTTCAACCCTAATACTGGCGTCATAACCTTCCTTAGACATGGAAGATAAGGTAATTCTTCACCATTCTCCCCGTCATAACCCCTGAAGCACCCCGAGTTTATCCTTACAACATTCAATCACCCCGAAGCTTCTATGCTTGACTATGTGATACGACTGATAGTAGTTCGCATGGTAGGATTTGTCGCAGCTACAAAACGGACCATCGGGTGGTTTACACTGCGAATGAGAGATTTCGTGTGAGAAGTATGTGGAATGGAAACCCTTGCGTTGATAGACAGGGCCTAGTTACAGTTGAAGTTGAATGCCAACTTCACTGCACCGCATTTGAACGCATCCCATTTGACCAGCGCCCCCAGATGGCTTTTCCCATACATTTTGGCACTATACTTCTCGTCTTCAATCTAGCGTCGTACCCGGCGCCGTACACCCTGGTTGCGAGCCTCAACCCAAACCTTGTTGCAGGCGATAGCGCCGGTTATAAGGCTTCCAAGTCCAATAATATCCCCAAAAATCATTCTGCCACTGTACTCTGAGTGGCACAGGCTATCTGTATCAAAGGGGGTATTTCGTGGACTCTTCGCCCTGACCCTGTGATTGTTAAAGGAAACAAAGGTGGTATTTGCACCTTTTAAATGTTATTCGTGCTTTTCCAAACACCCCCACCCCCAATATTCCATAGCATCTCTGCCATCACAAACTAAACCAATTTATCTTGTACGATAGTTATTCCAGAGTAGTCGTATACCCTTAGTGGTACGGCGAAGAAGAATGGCCGTCATATCTGAGTTCGTGGAAAGGAGACTTAAAAGTCTCCACAGTTGAGAGGGGCAAGCCAAGACTGACTAAAAAGATGGTGGTCCATCCTTTGGAGCAAGGACAATGGAGTTGGCATGATCTGAATGTAACGAGTCGATGCTGTCGCTTTCGGCGGCGAACAGAATATCGAAAGACTGGAACAACGATAAAATATTGGGCAACACGAATACAGCGTGTGCTTGTCCGCTAGTCCAATTTATATTTAGAGTCCAATATTCTTCTTAAAAGCAGGACGGTAATCACAGGCGCCAAGTCACATCGCGCGACGCCGCGCTCTCAGCCGGATTAAGCAACATATCTGCCCACAAGGGCGAGAGAAAGATCGTATCAATAGATACATGTGTAGGAGAACTCGTACCATTTGGTTAGTTGACAAGCCCATAAGAGAAGCACCGTGAAGCATGAGATAGTGTAGTTGAAGTTATCAAGCAGGAGGAAGCTCTTGACTAGTCCATCGATTGCAAACAACGTGTCTATGACACAGACCAGTCCTTCTGCCATAGTGTGTACGCAACTGCCTGCGAGGAGTGTCAGCGTACGGGCATCCAGACGATGGTACAGCTTCTAAACTTGGACAGAATTTCATTCAATAGTTCCTTCCAAACATCAATAGCCAAGCTCGAAAAAGACGGCTAAGTTATAGGTCACTGTATGAGTGGTCTATGACAAGACGAGGGGAAAGCCCGCCGCATGAGTCTCAAAGCTGGACCTGGGATTACATCCAGGAGTGTGGGACTCGGTGCCTGAACTCAACAATGCACTTGGAGCTGAACCTTTAGGTCCGTTGGTAGCGATCATGCCTACTCTCGGCTAGCACAGCTATTTGCCCTACAGACTGCAGGGGATGCGAGTGGCTTCCTTTCCTTTGTTGCGGAATCATGGATCCTGTTGACGAGTTAAGTTGATACGACATCATGACTTGATGCACGCTCTCGTGGGAGCCTGCGTAGGGCTGTAATCGCCATTATGATGAGATAGTCTGGTCTGAGAATACTCGAGTCTCGAATGATACGCGATATGTTTGTTCAACTTATAACCAGCACTTACGTATCCCCGTGCATAACCCATTGGCATTCGACTGCTGTGCGATTCGTCGGGCACTGTATTGTTCGCTTGCATCTCCGCGTTATTCGCTCAACAATTAAACTATTGGCTTGGCCATAAACTATTTGCTTGGCTCTTACCACCGTTTTTCTTTTCTCCCAGTTTATCCACTACCTTATCTCTTAGTGTCTGAAAGGGGGCGAGCTGAACTCTTTGTTCATGGGTAGGCACGTTGAGATGCTTACAGGTGGCCAATCATCACCCTAGTGGTGACATAACGGTCTGGCTGCCAAGAAATTCCCGACTCTTTGGCTAACACTTGCATCAAGACAGCTCATACTGAGAATCCAAGCCAACGAAACGTGGCGTTCTGAGTTTTGCTTATGATGGGGATATTTGGGAATATCAATAGTTATCTGATCTTCAGTTGTGGCTTTTTGCACTCCAATGGATGGTTATTGTCCTTGAACTACGATTCAGCATTGAGAAACGGATGATTGATTGGAAGAGTATTTAGATGGCCAAGCATCTCTCTGTTTACAACTTTTGCTCAGTATCAAACATTCTCCAACCAATCGTTCACTTTAATTAAACCTTACATACCAATCTTCACCATGAAGTTCATCAGTATTTCCACCATCTTCTCGGCCGTTACTGTCGCCTGCGCTCTCCCTATCGAAGGCGAACAATCCGTCTGTGGTGTGACCGGCATTATGGGCGACGTCCCAACCAACATCAGAACCTCTGCCTTCAAGACCCTGGCTGGCTTTGCCACCCCTGAAGCCTGCCACGACAAGTGCTTCAGTGTCGAGTACTCCGCATGCAAGTCCTTCGGCATCCGTCAGAGCGGTGGCGGCTCCTGTCTTCTCTTCGATTTCGATATCACTCCTAGCATCAAGGCTCGTCAGTCTGTCTACACCTACTTCCCCCTTCTTCAGGGAATTCGTGGTGCCGTTCCTGAGAACGTCGCCAAGCACTACTATGCCGATACTACCAAGACAAAGGGCACATATGCTGGCTGCCGTGGAGTTTGTCTTGCTGATGAGAGATGCAAGGGCTTTGGATACAAGGATGGAGGCAACTGCCAGCTTTACGATGTTTCTCTTGATGGCAAGGTCAAGGCCAAGCCGGATTGGCCTTATATTCAGTACCAGGTTGATTGCCCAACTGACGACTAAATTCTCAATGGGGGTGAGTATAAGAAAGACAAGCGCGGCATGGAGGTCTGTCCAATCGGGGTGTAGTCAACGATAGGCAATCTTAATCTTGATCGTATCCCAGCTACTAGTACCATCCAGCCCTTTATGACTTTGCGAAGAGATTCGGATTTTAAGAGGCCAGCCTCCCACGAAAATATAACCTATTATAATAGTCTTAATTTTAATTAGACTTATGAGATAATAGTGAGAGATTATTGCCACTTTTAAATAGTCTAAGACTCAATGGCTATAATTGCATATATGACTACTTAAATCTCGGGGAACTACAGACCGCCGGGGGATTGAGAGGCTCCGAGAGCTATCTAAGTATAGAAGCACCAAAGACTAGGCGTTTGGCACCATGAGGTAGCCCTATGCATCTTATTTAACCTTAAAAGATCTACTTTCATAATAGCGACATGGCCCTGCGTGCTAGCAAAGGTGATCAGGGGCCCACGGGTGAGAATTGTTCTACTATCGGCATTGGAAGGAAGCTGAAACAGATTATGTTCCTTCCAAGAGACCAACGCATAGCCAAATTCAGGCTCATTTTGGATACGCAGATTAGGGGTAACGTACCCACATGGAACCCTTAGCTCTGATATCTCAGGAGTGAATGGCCGAAGAAAGATGGTGCTCGATAAATCGCTGAAGCTTGTGAAAACTCGCCTCTCGTCATCCCCAAACCGAAGACAGGAAGGTGCCTCCCCAAAGTATACCTTCGTTAAACGGATCCCGGTATCGCAGCTTTTGACGTCTACCGACCACCGAAACTCGTTGTAACCAGAACTCTCGAAAGCCACTGCCAATAGCCTCGAGTTGCTTGCATAAGCCGCCATCATCAATTTGCCTTCCTTGTCGTGTTGCACTTTAGACATATATTCGCCCGTGACGCTATCCCATAACCGCAAATTGTCCGTTGCATCTTGAATGATTAGGGAAGAAGAACCGTGGACGAAAGACACAAACAAATTGCTGGGTCCTGATTCCTGCAAAGTCGAAATACATTCGCCTGTGCTAACCTGCCAGATCTGCACGAAGCACTCAAGAGACGATTCGTGCTTGGTACAAATTGTTGCCACCAAGTCTGATGAATACGAAATTGCTGCCGAACATTTGAATTTGCCGATAGGAGCCTCCAAAGTTCGCACCCGCGCGCCCGTCTTTGCTTCCCATATATATATGTGACTCATATATGCCATGAGGAGTAAAGTCGAATCAGGAGAGAACTGGACATACGCTTGAACTTCCAAAGTGAACTCCACATCATCGGCTTTGACACAGTTTAGCTTCTTCCCTGTTTCCGTTGACCAGAAGGTTACGGTGAACTCGTAGGACCCGTGGGATACGGATGCGACCATGCGTGAGTCAGGGGAAATCTGGAGACAAGAGACAGGGTGAAATTGTGAGGCTTGTTTTACATCATCAGCAACTTCCCAAATACGAGCAACCTCACGGCGATGGCCCACACCTGCCGCCAAAAGCCTGCCATCGGCAGACAAAGCCATCGGTGTCAGTGGATCTCTGAAGTTAATGTTGATCCGCTTCAAGTGATGCCTTGTATCAAGGCGCCACACATCAATCGCCGCTATATCCCGGCTGTATGTAGCCATAGTGTCTGGGCCGCTCGATTCAATTGAATAAATTGCATCCATATTGGGCCAGCGTTTGCTCGAGTTCGTATTAAGCTCAAAAACCTGAAGGATCTTGCCAGTAGCGAAGATCAAACCTACATTAATAAAGTACTTCATGCACCGAAACTGTTCAGGAAATCTCAATGTGTGAGATAATTTGCCTGCCGCCAGGTCCCATATAAATATCGCCATGTTTGTGGCAACAGCAACTCGCGTAGGCTCATCCATAAAGGTCGCGTTTTCGCAACTTCCCTTATTCGGCACTTCGAATTGTTGTACCAGCTTCCAATCAGTCGTATTCCAAACAAGTACTGTACCATGGTGCGAAGCGGAAACTAGGTAGCGAAGGCAAGTGGAGAAAGATAAACTTGTGACAGAATTTCTTTCTTGGGGAATACTTGCCAGCCGGATCCAACTGTTTCCCTCCTTTGTGCTAGAACCAGGGTATGAAGAGGATACAGCTGCCTCACCGAGTGGTATGAACGGATTGAGTCTGAAACTTCCAATGATTTGACCAGTATCAACACACCACAAGGTAACGTGGCCTGCCCAAGTCCAGTAAAGCAACTTGGAATCGGGCGAGAAGCGCAAGTCCACTGGTCCCCGGATACGGTCTGAGGGGTTGATGTCCTCAACGTTACCCTGGAGGCTATGCAGGCAGTCGCCCGTGTTTACTTGTAAGATCCGTATTGAGTACGTCGTACATGTGTATACCGCCAGTAGTTTTGAGTCGGGAGAGAACTCAAGTCCATCAACTTCATCGTCATAGTCCGTGAAGAATGAGCGTATGCAGGACGTCCAAATGAGATCCACTTGCGGCGGGAGGGCAATCCAAGCAGGTATCTCTGGACGAAATATCTTGCGAACTCTGGAGGTCGCCGGGCAGAATAACAGTGCTGTAGAGGACACCTGTGGAAAATCCCATTTCAGGCTAGCTTGTTGATCAGATAGGAATTCGATAGCGTGCTCCAAAAACTCAGACAGCTGGCCATTCCTCGAGGTCTAAAAACAGGGTTAACGCATATATCGCAGTACCTGGAAAGATGCAACTACCCACCACATTGGATGAATGCAGTTCTTTCAACATCCTAATGGGTTGAGACCCGGTGCTGCCTCCCAAGATCAAGATGCCTAGCCAGTGCAGGAAGTGTTGCTCCAGGAAGGCAAGGATACTGGATCCAGCCGTCTCATCATTTGACCATCCTTTAGCATGATCTACCCAGTATCGACATGCGTAGTTTGTCTCGGCGCGGGATCGATAATCTGCCCCTGGAGGATATGATTCACAATCCCGCCAAGCTACAATTGTCATCTGAAAACATTTGCCAAGCAGAGTGCCATGCATTTCAGTCTCGGGAACCCAAAATAGATTTGTAGGACAGTAGAGTGGATCCAGGAGAAAGTCTCGGAATGACAAGTGCAGTATCCTCACTGGTTGTGATAGACGTTCCGCTGGTGGTGGAACGTTTAGAACAGAATGTAAGAGCTCAAGTCTGTCCACAACTATTTGCTGCCATTCTTCGACATCATCACCGACTTTGTCGCTCGAGAGCAATTTTGCAAAAGCTGGAATAGTGAGAGGGTCTATCAGTAGGATTAGTGATCCAACAATCAAACGGAACTCTTCCACTATCTGTTCCCTCTGCCAAGGCGTATCGTTGTCGTCGAACTGCTGGTAAAGAATGGCAGAATACATCTGATCAAGGCTCGATTCGTGCCCTCTATCTTTTGCATCCAACAGTTGCTTCATGAGCCGCTCCGGGTTACCCAGCTTTCTGTTATCCATAAATCGGCAGATAGTAGATGCAGAAATGAAGAGGGGAAATGAGGCGTTGACAAGTTTCGTAATTTGCGCTTTCGTGGGCCAGTCTGATGGAATTCTTTTTTCTCGCGCGTTGTAGCGATCTCGGATGGCTGCTACCCGTACCTGAAAAAATATTTCCAGATCCCTTCTGATAGTGTCATCGGATACGTTTTGGAGTATCAGATCCTGGTAAGCCGTACCAAGCGGTAAAGCAGAGAACCCTGCTTTGATAGGAAGCTCTGGTCTACTAGTTAAGAAGATTTTGAGCCGAATGGATCGCAAATTCGAAGCATTTGGTAACACATCGGTAACAATATTGGTAATGACTTCGTGGTTGCATTCATCCAGAGCGTCAATGACCATAACAATCATCTTGACTAAATCCGATCTAGCCCGAGATATCGGCTCGAGGAGAAGCGTGTTGAACTGTTGAAGGTAAGGTTTGTCATAGATCTGCGGATTATTGATAATGACATCTTCAATGTGCTTCGACACAGCGGGCTGTTGTGTATGTAGACTGGCAGCTAAAGTGGTAAAAAGATTCTCAGGAGTAGCTCGGGCAGCCTCAACTTTCTTGAAAAAGAAGCTTCCTCCGAAGATACGCTGTTTGGCCAGGCTATGAGCTACGGTTCGAGATATGGTCGATTTTCCGGTTCCAGCCATGCCCTCAAGCCAGAATAGAGTGGGAGATCCTGGATCCTGAACCCAATCGTGGATGTTTTGAAGCACATCAACACGGGTATTCTCCAGACATATGGACTCCAACTCATTATTAGCTGAGTCATAAGCAGCTCCCCGAGAAATAGGGAGCCTACAGACGACAGAAGCTACACGAGCAGCTTTTACCGTTTCACTGATGGCAATTAGCGTGAAGGTATGTTGTGATTACGGCGCTTGCCTTACTTCAGGTCTGTGATATTTTGATTGACTGAGAATTTGTCAGATCTAGTATCCATGGTTTAAGATACACTTACCTGTTTCCATCAACTCAAGAGCTCGTGGAGCCGCTTGGAGTTGCCTTACTGGCACATACTTCAGCAATTCTACCGCGAAGGCTGCCGCTGTGGCAGATGCATATCGCTGCCATCTATCGTTCTTGTGAGAGTCCGCATAATCGCAAATACCCCGAATGACCAGACAAGGAAATGTGTTGGCCAGGCCCGCAGCCTCCATTTCCACACATAAACACTCTTCCTCGGCGAGTTTAAAGATGTTCTCTCGGGTATCGGCATCCTTGACCAAGGTATTTCCTGACGCAATGAGACCGTAGTGGATGACTGGATCTGTCGACTCCCTCTTCTCACGAACAACCTGTTCAGAAAGCCCACATAGGTCGCAAGTGTCGCCGCCAGAATGCTTGAATGTTGATGGAAATAGTCTGTCGTTGTCTACCCCTTGAAAGGAGTACGGGGTTTTCATTCGAGGAAACTTGGTTGTCATGGCTTCGAGAAGCTGTGCCGTCTGCGAATCTTCCAGCTCATGTTCTGCTTTCAATCTGGCAAGTGCGCTGAGAAGCACGGCCGGAGGCATATTGAGGCTGCCTTTTCTTTCCCATGTGGAATCTGCCTTTGCCTTGCCAAGATCGTACTGTATTACGCCACCACTTTTTCCATCGGGTTGACTAACAACAACATCCCCAAGTCGAATGTCCCGACCAGGCCGAGGAATGCCACCAGCGATACCCACCAAGAGCCCAATCTTGATGTGAGGCAAAGATGAAAGTAAATGTGATGCTGTGATCGCAGCAGTGGTCGTACCGTAGAGTCCTGCGGGCAGAGAAGCAATTACAACATCATGTTGCCCGACCTTGCCCCAGTCGTACGCATTGCTGTCGTTGCTATGCTGGTCGAAGCCCTCAGGCTCATCGTAGCGCTCGTCTAGTAAAGCAATAGCTGCTGCTCGTTCGATAGGCAATGCGGCAATCCAGCCTATATTATAAGATTCGGGATGGGATAACTTTCTTTTATGCGACATGGTCGCACCTGAATAGAGGCTGACCGAGTAAGAGAGCAAGGTGCAAATACGACTTCAACTAGACGAGTTGGTATAGCGGTGAGACAAAGGGAACATAAAAACGCTTGAAATGTCACATCAGCCAAGATGAGGGTAACTGGCCATGAGCTCGCCAATACCATTTGCACATTGCTTTGTTGGGCGCGCAGCCTGATTCAATACAAGGTACTTCCACTGACAAGGGTTATCAGCTCAGCTTTCTGACAATAATTTCGCTGCTTGTCTGATGCTTCGCCCCACTGTCTAAGGTTGAGTAGGTGAGCATAACTAGGATCTTCGGATTGGTCAAGTAATCAATAGCGCACTTTACTACATCGGATGCCCAGACTCTCTGGTCATAGCTATGACCAAAAGGGTTTCACCATAATGCTCAAATTTATCAATTCTAAGTTACCAATTGTACTACCTCAACCATATCAATATCGTTATAAAACTCATTGAGCATAGTACTATTTTGGTCATGCAGTTGTCATCTCGGAATATATAAGTTTATCCGCCAGAGCAAAGTCAGATCGCGGCAAGCCCTGATGGATTCATAAGAGTTGGTTGAAGTCTGAGCTACTATGGTATCTATTCAAACAACACATGCGTCCATAAATGACGTGTTTCTCGGTTTTGCCAGACAGGCGAAGACGGGGTAATCTGCTTCAACCGCTCCAATGCTGCTCGTATCTCGTGTTTATCTACTGGCCGACCATTCCAATGCTCGTGCATCGCATCAATCAGGTACAGGTCATCAGCTATCTCAGGCCAGTCTATCGATGACCGATAGTTTGGTGGAGGCTTGGTAGGCTGGGCATATCGTTCATACTTATCACGAAAAATGTGGTATCTGGCTATGGCATCCCAGTCATCCCATCGCCAGCGGTTCTTTGAGCTCGCTCTGAAGGGAAGAGGGCTCTCTTGAGGATCAGTGCTGTCCGGATCACCAAGCAAGAAGTCGATCAGTGCCTGAAATTGGTCTGTCGTAAGAGGGAATAGAGTGTACGGGCCCCCTCTGCGCCCGGCATGGAGGTATAGCTCTTTGCACTACCCAAAAGTTAATAACGACACGGTATTTAACTTTGCTCATCTTACCTCAGTTTCGGATTCCCCTCTATCAAAGAGCAAAATGCCCCCGAATATCTTCGCTTCCGCCCAGTATCCAGCAACATCAGCAACACCATTGGGGTACTGCTCAACGTCTGTGTAGAACGTATGGCAGAAGGCCGACGGGTGACGAAAAGAGTCCCATCGATTCATGTCCCGCGGCTCATCTATCCACCTTTGAAACTCGAGGTGTTTATGATTTCTACCGTCACGTTGATATAGATAGACTGCGATTTGGTGGCATGACACCGCTAGTAGCTCAATCAGCCGTAGGTGGTACCCTTTTGAGCCGATTGTAGTTTCTGCAAACGCACAAAGTAGCTAAAGTCTAGTGTCAGAGGTTTTTTCAAACCGAGTTAACAAGGAAAGCTAGAATGTACCGGTAGCTGAAAGCTTAGGGATTTAGGTATGAATGCTGAGCGAAACTCACGAGCTTTGTCTAACATACCTGAGCATAGCTCAGTATGGTGAGTGGCAGGATGACCATCTTGCGGCCAGTGGAATTCAGCATAAGATTCATAAGTAGGAAGTCCATCGATTATCTGTGCGAAAGTCTGATCTGCGACGTCTGTTCCCAGGACTCGTACCAAAGCCTGCTCAAAGGCTTGGCGGTGCTCGGTATCCAGCACTTCAACGGTACCCAGCTGAGTTTTGTCGTTGAGGGCCATGTCCGATCTCTCAATCAGAAATCACTTACATACAACTTAGGTATTAGTGAACATTCAAGAACCTTCCAACGGCTAGTAATCTATCATTTGTAGGCCTCAACTTTAAGGTCGAAATTTAGAAGATGTCAAGGGAACATGGCGATTGGACCTTCATGGACGAGAAAGGTGAGTCGTTGACCTGGCGCCGAATTTTGCATCAACCCGATTTCATCGCATTAGATCAAGTATACAATAGGTGACATTAGATAATTTCGGAATAGACAGCTGTTTGTTCCTGAGTGTATTTGCCGAGGCAATCCTGACTTATCTAATCATGGGTTTCCAAAAATGTGCGGGGATTGTCGATCTTTGACGAATACAGTTCTCCCGGGTTTCCCTTCCGGCACTAGCCAGCAACCACATTTCCTCCATAAGCAAACAAGTGACGTCGGTGGATGATATCTCAATTGCATTGAGCTGTTCGCCTTAACATTGTTAAGTACACCCTGCCCAAAAATTCCAATAAAGAGAACTCTTGGGAGTCTCAAAATGGTCTTCACTACTCCTAGCTGGGTGCCCGAGCTCCCTATAGGTAAGCATCCCACCAGTCAAGACAATTGCCAAGCTGACACACATGAAGACCCCCCGAACTCAATACCAATCGCGGAGTTCATGAAGAATGAGGCATATGGTCGCAATCCCATCTCCAAGAGCAGACATCCCTTCACTTGCGGTATCACTGGCCGCACGTACTCAGCGCCTGAACTGTTTCAACGAGCGGAGCACTTTGCCAAAGGACTAGCCAAGCGCATGCAATGGCAGCCCAACGAAGGCACGCCATGGGACAAAGTTATGGCTATCTTCTCACTGAATACAGTATGAACCTGAACAACATTGAGAGAATCAGGAGCTGATGCCGAATACTTAGATCGATTTCGTCACCGCTATTTATGGCGTTCACCGACTGTCGGGGATTGTCACCCCGGCCAACGCTGCGTATTCTGTTGATGAGCTTACGCATCAGCTCAAGTCATCTGGTGCAAAGGCACTCGTAACTTGCACGCCGCTGCTTGAGACAGCATTTGAGGCGTCAAGACGCGTCGGTATACTAGATGAGAACGTGTTCCTCTTTGACATTCCGCGAGCTGAGTCTTCTTCCAAATTCGCCCACGCATCTGTGGAGGATCTCATCAACGAAGGATCCAAGCTTGCCGATCTCGATCAATTGGAGTGGACTAAAGGTCAGGGTACACGTCAAACAGCGTTCCTATGTTTTTCGAGTGGTACATCGGGCTTGCCAGTAAGTGCTTTTTCTTTGCAGCCACAACTCCAGCTGACACCATCATAGAAAGCTGTTATGATATCGCATTACAACGTGATCTCGAATGTGTTGCAGCACGTCACATATGACTCCGTCGCACGAGCTAGGAAAGGCGTCACAACTCAAGCAGTCACAGGATTCTTACCCTTCTCTCACATCTACGGACTTGTGATTATGGCCCATACCAGCACATGGCGAGGCGACCAAGTCATTGTCCTTCCACGATTCGATTTCCAGGACTTTCTCAAATCGGTCCAGAACTACAAGATTAGGCAGTTATTTGTGGTTCGTAAAATTGTCTCAACGCCTATTTCCACCGCTAAGGATCCATCTCCAGGTGCCACCGATAATTATTCAGATCCTCCGGTCCAAGGAGATCTGTGCAAAGTATGACTTGAGTAGTGTGCGGTTCGTCTACTGTGGCGCTGCACCGCTGGGCGAGGAAACTATCCAGGAAGTGAACGATATATACCCAGATTGGACAATCGCTCAGGCCTATGGTGAGTTCCGCCGTTATAGCACACTACCCGGTTATGGAAGATCAAAACTGATCACAAACAGGTATGACGGAAACTGCGACAGTTGTTACGTCTTCGAGCGAGGATGACGTCTTCACAAGAGGTTCTGGATCTTTGATAGCAGGAGCGAAAGGCAAGATCATCGACATTGAGGGTAAGGAGATCACTGAGCACGACAAACCTGGAGAGCTTCTGATCCAAGCACCGTCCGTGGTACTGGGGTACCTCAATAACGAGAAGGCTACTTCGGAAACCTTTGTACATCATAACGATGGCAGATGGATTCGCACAGGAGACGAAGCCTTGGTGACTGTGGCCCCGTCAGGCCATGAGCATGTTGTCATCGTTGACAGAATCAAAGAATTGATCAAAGTTAAAGTGGGTGAACTAGACCCATGGTATTATGATACTATACTAACAGTTATCAGGGCCATCAAGTTGCACCAGCGGAACTCGAGGCTCACCTTCTCACACATCCGCATGTGTTTGACTGTGCTGTGATCCAAGTACCCGATGAACACTCTGGTGAAGTACCCAAGGCTTTTGTTGTGAAGAGTTCGTCAGCTCAGTCACTAGATGAGAAGAAGGTAGGAGATGACATCATGAAGCACGTTGCCGACCATAAGGCCTCTTATAAGCAGTTGAGGGGCGGCGTCGAATTTCTAGAGATTATTCCCAAGAGCCCTAGTGGGAAGATTCTTCGTCGACTGCTCAGGGACAAGGAGCGGGAAAGTAGGAGAGCGCAGGGTTCGAAACTGTGATACTATGGAAGCTTCTGAGTTCTTGAATGAGAATGGAAATTATAGACATTGTGAGGAACCATCACCTTGAAAGCCGGCATCTGCCAATAGACCACGATGTTGTTCGATCAACTCTCATGAGCCGAATCCGATGCGCTTTATTGCCTAGCGCAGTATCCGTAAGATCATGCGGGTTAAAGAGCAAACAGTGGAGACTCGCTACGGCGGTCCGCTTCGGTGGAGACCTCATGTTGATTCTGGAGCTTTTGGCTCGTCCGATTTTTGATCGTTGGAACCATTGCTGTATTTTTGTCTATTTTCTGTCCGCGAATTTGCGACAAATATATTTGTTTTATTGTCAAGAACAAAGGCTATTAACATGGCTGCGGGTTTGTCTCTGGTGATCACTGGCTACCAGCTGCCCCACATGAGGCGCACTGCTCGCTCTTTGCTCACCTCGAGCCTTCGAGGCAGAACATTCCATCGAAGTGACATAATTTGTTAGGTCGCGCTCAAAAATCGATGACATTATTTCCGTCGAAGGTTAATGAAACAGATAGGTTGATTGATGAGCCCCGAACCCTGGAGCGATTGACATTACCCCGGGCGGGGTCTCGAATTGACGAGGGGTGATACCCTAGAGCCACACTTGTACGCCGTTTGAGCTTCTGCATCTATTGACATGCAATCTTTCAGTAAGAAAATCCGCAAAACGATTTCTCATCGTACGAGAATCATTTCCGGTAGCAAAGTACGGCAATCTATTCATCCAGACCATCCACAAAATTGGAGAAACAAAGACCCGTAAGCTGGGGAATCGGCATCTTGGTACGGCACCTTCGGGTAAGGATACATCCGCCGGTTCGGAGAGGCTTACCCCAAGATCTAGCGGGTCGAGGCTGTCCAACCACACACGGGTATTTGCAATGGTCATTCTCGCGTGGAGAGCCGACTTGAATTGCCGCTACTGTTTTGGCGTCCATGATCCACGGCCCCGCCCCCTCCAAGTCCCAAGTCTCCCGGCTACGACAACGGCAAACGCCAATTTCCTTGATACTTAACGTCTCGACCACCACCTTTTGACGGGACTGTTTTCCCCAGTTGTTCTTCTCCATCATCATACCCTAGATACCCTGAATCTAAATCTTCAACCTCTTCCTTCTTCCCATCACAATGGCTTCCAACGGTACAAACGGCGCCAACGGTGCTTCAAAGTTCGACCCCAACTTCACAGACCATGTCATCGGCCTCATGAGCCCCGAGACCGAACCCCGCCAACGCGAGATTCTTACTTCGCTCATCCGTCACATGCACGATTTCTGCAGAGAGGTCGAGCTCAAGCAGGACGAGTGGATCATTGGTGTCAACTACATCAACTCTCTTGGTCAAGCCTACAAGAAGAACCGCAATGAGACATGGCGCGTGTGCGACATTCTCGGTATCGAGTCGTAAGTTTCATTCAATTGAGCATACCAAAAGCAACCACTAATAACTTCTAGTCTCGTCGATGAGATCAACCACAAGGTCGTCACCGACGGCGGCAAGGCTCCCACATCCTCCAGCATCCTCGGCCCCTTCTGGTCTCCCGAGACCCCCTTCCGCGACAACGGCGCCAGCGTCGTCCAAGACATGCCCAAGGATGGCCAGCTCACATTCTTCCACGGCGTCATCCGCGACGTTGACACAGGCAAGGGAATCCCCAACGCCGTTTTCGACATGTGGCAAGCTAGCACCAACGGTAAATACGACGCCCACGACCCTGAGAACCAATCGCGCCACAACCTTCGCGGAAAGTTCCGCACCGACCAAGACGGCAAGTTCTGGTTCTACTGCCTCAAGCCCACCGAGTACGCCATCGACACATCTGGTCCTTCCGCCGAGCTTCTCAAAATCATGGGCCGTCACCCTTACCGTCCTGCGCACATTCACATCATGGTTACTCACGATGACTACCTTGGTGTTACTGCTCAGCTGTACCCCAACGACGATCCTTACCTCGAGACCGATACTGCTTGCGCTGTCAAGGATGATCTCCTTCTGGATTTCAAGCCTGTCAAGGATGAGCCCAAGGGCGCTATTTTGGATGTCGAGTACAACGTCAACCTTGCTTCCAAGAAGTACAAGCCTGACAACACCATGTTGATGCAAAATGCCAACCAAGACAAGTTCTAAGCAAAGAAATAAAATAAACAAGAAGAGTCGAAAAAAAGATGGAAGTGAAGAAATTGGATTGCTTGTACATACCACACAGCATCAAGGGTCATTTTTAGCGTTTTCTTTGCATATTGATGGATAGCTAGTAAGGAATGAAGATTACAGGTTATCATTTACATGAATCATACCTCTGTTTATGTAAAATGATACGCGCGAGTGTAATGATATGAGTGTGAAGTAAAGCTTGTTGACAATCTGTAACTTTTATGAACTTTTAATATCAAACGCAAATTAATCCGACCCATCTCCAGGCGTTGAGGCAGTCATGGAGTTCTCGTGTTGAAACCCTAACAACTCAAACAACCCTTTTGAGATTAGACCACCCGGGTCATCATATTCCTCCTAAGACCCGTGTTGGCCACACTGCCAATACCAAACGAGGGCAGGACTCGTATCATACGTAAAGGTGTAGCAAAGCAAGTGTACCGTTTGATCACGCTCATGCGCTCGCGGATAGTCATCCGGACCTGACGGGCATGGACATCTAGACCAAGCAGATGGATGGGAGTGCTGACTATCTGGGACGCAGCCGGCATAAACAGTTGGGCCATTTTAAGTCTCGAATCATCAGACTGAAAGATGTTGGCAAAGGGCGTGATAGAAGCAAATGGAAACTCGGCGAGCTTAGGTGCAATAACGGTAGGCAGGTTGAACGAAGCGTATATAGTCACTGCATCCCGCAGAGTGAACAGGGCGTAACTCAGCAGGGGAGTAGCACCTCCACAAGCCATTCTCGAAAAGTAAGCGTCTTTGAATATGCTCAGTCCAGAGCTGACGGTCGTGGTAGCAGCGAATTTGGCGGCGGAGGAACAGACGATGGAAGGATCGCAGTCGTACTGGACAGCATTGAAAGAATCAAACATGTTGGCGGTGGCGTAGGTTCCGAAGTAGACGAGGAAAGGGAGGAAGAGAGAGGCAAACGTTGCCTTGGGCTTGGAAACCCATTTTCGCATGGAGGACATGGCGGATGTGCCACTGGTGGCTTTGTTGAAGACGAGCCTGTTCAAGACCACAGTTAGATGTTGGTCATGTATACGATAGTAACAGATAATAAGAGATTAATGTTGAGATATTTTATGATGATTTGAATACTTACTTATCAATCGCTGTCACCCAGGGTGTGACCAGCGCGGAAGCAAACGCCGCGGCTGCAAGGTCAACAGCAAAGTACTGCATAGTACAATGCTGCTGCTCCCTGATACTCATAACATCAGTCATTTTGATGAGACAAAATCGGATTTCTTGTTTGAAAATGGTCAAATAACTACAGAATTTCATGGATTAAGACCAAAATCTGGACTATGACTCTTAATATACTTCACGGCATCTGACACCGAGACGCCGAGACATCGCGAAGCAGCCATAGGGCGGTCTAACTACTGTGATTCGACACTAACAACCGCCCTAGAAACCCAGCCCGTTATACCCCGACAACAACACATTCTCAACAAAAGCCTACCGAAAGCTTCACGACAATCAAGAAAACAGGTCGTCACACGCGTAAGCTTCACCTTGCGAGTCCCACTTGGACGGTGAAGGAGAGCGTGCTGGTTGGCAGATCTTGCGGCTACGCTAATCTCGCGGCGTCTTGCGTCGGGTTAACAAGGAGAGCGGATTGGGCTCACCTAGGTGACCCTAGCGGGCTCGGCTACGCTCGGGGTTTGTTGAGGCTCTCACCGTGTGAGACTGTGAGCCGCGTGGAAAGTCGGTGTCTTTTTCGTCTTTTTCGTCTTTTTGCCAGCCTCCGCGTTACCCCACGTTGGCGGCATAAGAACTGTTGAAGCGCTAAAGCTAACCCCGGATTCATCTTCAGGGGCAGGGCACGGACCGTGGGATCAGCCTTGTTCAACAAAGACTCCTTTGTTTATACAGATTATTACAGAGCATAAGGAGATGAACGACCGCACTTTTTTAGATTGAAGGCTGATGTTCTTGGACAATTTAACACTCCAGTGACTGTGAGAAGACTATACGTCCATTAACAATACCCATCTTGATCACACCGCATACCGTAGTCTAGTGTTTGCGTGATTCGGCTTCAGACGGGCCATTCCTGTTAGTCATAGACAGCGGTGTCCACTCTTCGTAATTCGATGCCAGGGAGGGACCTTGGTACTGTTCTAGAGGGCTGTGCTGCCGATAGTTCCCGCGATGGCTACATCAGCCCTGTGGATAGCAGCCACCCTAACTGAATACAGAAACATGAAGGAACAATGATGGAGCACCGGACAAACATGCATTAATTCTCATTGGGATGGCAGTCTTTGTAGTTCCCATGCGTAAAGTTGTTCAGTTGTTGTCGAGACGAAGCGACGTTGACAATCGTCCCATAGCCCTCACCCAAGAGGGGACATGCAGTGTAGGTCGAACAAGGATTTCTTCTCATACCGTTCAAGCACCCTTAACTTGTTCATAAGCCATCGAATGCCGAGGTGTGGATACTAAGCTAATAATTCCAGGCTAGTTACATGATATGATCTGGGTCATAGATTATCATACCGATTCATGCTTATTGCCTGGCCTTGCCTTATTCGTACCTGTGCATCCTACGGCTGCAGTATTCGTTCACTTCGCTGCCCAAAATTCCAGGTATAACAATAGTTGTGCTATTCTCTGATATTCAAGAAGCGGAAGTTATATCCTATCCTACAACATGAGTATTGACATCGCTATACTTCTAACGTTTCCAATCTATCGCCCATGTACTTGACCACTTGTTGGTAAGTCAACGAGCCTAAATGTTCCTAATGCTTGGCTCAGCTAGATGCCGGATCTACAACCGTACACGACCTTTCTCAATTCCCCATCCCAAACACTACCCAATTACTCTAGTCCGTTCTCGCCATAGTTCCAGCATCCACATGTTCTAAAAAGTTGTTCACACGCTATTGCACGGACTCCGAAGTTGCTGACGGTTGCTTGTCCATTGCCTCGACGTCTGAGGCAAGACCATGATGTTCCTTGGGTAGCTTGAAGCCAAGGTGCTTGAGATAGTTGGCTGGGAAGAAGATGTTATAGAGAAAAACGACGAGCAAGATGGGCAGGGTATCGAATACATATAGACTGGTGGGTTTGTTAGTTCTGCAATCTAAAACGAGCCATGTGATGTACGTACTACCACTCTTGCTGATGAGTTTTGCCATCCTTCCCCCCTGCAAAGTCTATCTCACGGTAGATGGAACGGACCTATCTCAGTAATTAGCTTACTAGGAGGCAGTGTTGGACGAATTGACTGTACTCACGAGGATGAGGAGACACGAGACGTTCACAACAATGAGTAATGTTGTCCAATTCTTCACAATCCCATGCTTTTCCTGGTTCTGCTTCGCAAAGTCGCCGCTCAGCCGTCTGGAGGTGAAGTGGAAACGGATGGCCGAAACGGTAAACAGACCAAAACCGGCAATCTGAGTGCTGACACCGACAAGACCCAGAGTCTTACCCAAGTTCAGCTTGGTCTTTGCATCGTGTTCCGTGGGGTCAGTCCCCGCGATCAATACCGCGGCAACCAGCTGCAGTAGGAGAGATATGACGTCGAAGCCAACGAAGAGAAGGGTGATAAAGCGCGCTTCAGTAAAAGGTCAGCAAAGCCTGTGGGCTGTTTGCTCCTATGATGGAGCGAGACTTACGGGGAACCCAAAGGAAGCTTAGTGTCCTTGACTCGGGTGGGACGACCCAGTATACAATTCTCGCAAAGACCACGTAAATAACACCTGCCATCAAAACGGGAGGAAGAATCACAAGTGTAAACTGAACCACGTAAGGTCCCTTCTTTGTCGGTTCGGTAGCAGACACAACTCGAGCGGCGTAGCCGATGACCTCCACTATGTTGTTGATTAGCTGTCCTCTCTTCTCTCAAGATGACGAGTACGGCTTACTGGTAATAGCAAGCAACATGAACAGCCACACCCAAGCTTTCTTTCGTATGATTTGGTAGAGAGTCGTAAAGAAGCTCAAAGCATAGAGACCAGCGACAACTCCTGCCAAAGCCTCGGAAGGGTTGTAGAGATAGTAAGACTTTGGTGCGTCCATGCTGAAGATTTACTCAAGAAGGTTTGGATTTGATTGCAGAACTGTGGGTTGATTTTAATTCCTGTCTCAATTCCATTCTCTTGATGAGATTATATAGTTCTTCAGATTCAGTATCCCACCAAAGACGGAAGAAGCCGACTCAACAACGTTTCTGACTTTGGACGCGCCACTCATGCACGACTGGAATCCCAGCACCACAGCAATGCCTCACCACAAAAGCCCAGACACGTCAAAAGCAGTCGTAAACAAGCCACACTGAGCTGTGTTCGTGATTTCAACGCCACGCTAGACAGCTAACGGCCAATCGACGGTTGAGCTCTAAAACCTTGTATCCGCCCAGTAAGATGTGGCGCCCTCTAGAGAGAGACATCACCGGCTAGTGGCACAGCCATTCGAATGAGACTCTCTTTTGGGGAGACCATTCGAGGGAAGAAGTGTAACGTTTCGAGCTTTATGAAAATTTGCATGGAGGTTACTGTACAGAGATTAGAGCTTGGGGCATACTAGCCCCGTTGGAATTGCTCGAATCGACTGCTTGAAAGGAGCCTTGCTCTAACCCCAATCCTCGGTGGCTTCAGCTGAACTCTGGAGTGCGTGAAAAAGTGACTACTCTCAAGATCCCACGAAGCTTTTCAACGCCTATATCAGCCACGAATCTCTAATAATCTGGCTTGTGTAAGAATCGCTAGTATCTCCACTTGCTTATTATGAGGATGGCGTTATGTATAGTAATGCGCCGTGTGCAGTTGCCAATGATGTTGATGCCCCCTGCCTGTCTGTCGGCTTAAATTCGAAGAAAGGTTGGACAGGAATTTGAGCTCATTGTGGTGAGACAGAACTGGAATGCTGCGTAGGGCTGTGACACTAAAGCGCATTGCAGACCGACCCAGTCATCTGGTTAAGAAGATGGCTGAAGGGGCTGATGGACCATAAACCTTAATACTCGCAGTGGTTGGACATTTATTCCCGACACTTCCTTGTGGAATCTTGAATCTAGGGCCATGGCAATTTGCTACCGTCGCTGGGGAGACAGGCCCGAAAACATGCGTATCAGAGTATATTCGAGAGAAAGACGTTAACAGGGGAATTTCCGCATTACCTCCGTGATATCCCTGTAAAGTACGAAAGGTCAAGTTCAAGCCATGTAATCAGTTCGGCACCTGACAGTATAGAAGAATGAACAAGCCCCTGCAATTTGTGAAAGTCGTTTGATCTAAATAAAATAAGTTATAATAGACTATTGGTTTTATATGATTTATGTATTCTCAATAAAATTCCTTTACTTATTATAAGCCTTATGTGTCTTTATTTTCAATGTTTTTAAAACTACGGAAGAATTTGGTGTAAAGTGGGCGTGCAAAAGTTTCAACAATTTCCTCTTTACTAGATTTTATATAAGATTACATAACTTATAATAAGCTCTTTTTAATTTACATAATTCTATACAATCTTATCCTAAGATTATATATAAAGTCATCTAACTATGATATATTTCATATATCTATTCTATTACATGTCTCTAGATGGCTCGTTGCTGGAACTTGTGCACGGAACTGACAGCATGGATCCCCCTCGAAATAAAGTACTGTTGTCTAACCACGTTTTACCCCACTTTGCCATAAACTATCGGTTCAAGCAGGGTCTCTCGGTATCTGCCGTTTATCTCGGTACGCGATTACCCCTCAACTAATGACGATATGCCGAAGAGCTGTCTCCGCACGCCTTTCTGTATTGGGAATGTTGAGACGACCCGGACCGGCTATGGCTAGCCATGAGAATGAGAGATAGATGGCGCTGATCAAGGATTCCTGTGATAATAACCCGAATCTCTCCCTCTTATTCCGAGATGATGTCGTTGCGTGTTATACTCTGTTACTTCACTATAATTTTCCAACCGGGCATGAAAGCTGAAGCTCAATATCTTATACCAAGATGACGTCCGAAACCTACAAAGTTGCCGTTCTCACTGTACGTTCGATCTTCCATCTGAAGGGCTTCAACTAACAAAGAAAGTCACCACAGGAACATGAAGCAAAACCCACGTTTGCTATCAAGAACCTTCCACGGCCAGTGCCTGGCCCAAATGAAGTTCTCATCCGCCTCTCACTCACAAGCCTTTGTGGTTCTGATCTAGGCATGGCATTGGGTCACATGGGACCGGTGGGAAATATCCTCGGACACGAAGGAGTGGGCAAAATCGCAGAGCTCGGCTCGAACATTGCCCACTTGGACCCCAGCGTCCAGATTGGCCAGCGCGTAGGCGTGGCGTGGACACGAGATATCTGCGGAAGCTGCAATATGTGTGTTGACCTTGCGAACGAGGGCGAGACCCGCTGTGCTAAGGCTATGCACTCTGGCAAAGCTTATGGCGGTACTTTTGCAGAGTACACTCTCGTTCCATTGAGATACCTGGCTCGAATTCCTACTACCTTCGACGACATCCCCGACGAACAGATTGCGCCCATTCTTTGCGGTGGAGTCACAGCGTACAAGGCCATTAAAGGGTGCAACATTACACCGGGACAGTGGATAGTTATCTCCGGCGCAGGTGGAGGTGTTGGCGCCTTAGGGGTTGCGTTCGCCCACGCCATGGGCTACCGGGTGATCGCCGTTGATGCAGGCGCCTCCAAAGAGGCTTACTGCAAGTCTCAAGGCGCCGAGCATTACATAGATGTAGCATCGGGCGAAGATGCTGGGAAACAGGTGAAAGATTTGACTGATGGACGAGGAGCAAAGGCTGTTGTGGTCACAGCGACTGCTGCTGCTGCTTACCAGAAAGCGTTTGACATGCTTGGTCCTTTCGGCACATTGATGTGCGTATCAATCCTACCAGAGGAGGCCAAAGTTTTATTCCACCCGCTCTGGTTCATTGACAATGGTTGGACTGTGAAGGGGTCATCTGTGGGCACGAGAGCCGATATCCTCGAAGCTCTGCAATTTGTCAAGAGGGGACTTGTGACTCCCAAGATCAAGTGGGCCGAGCTTGAGGATATTGAGAATTTGATGGACAAGATGTCCAAGGGACAGGTAAGCATCCTAAGACCATTTACGCAATGAAGCTGACAATTGTATAGCTGGAGGGAAAGTATGTCATGAAGTTGTGAACGTGCGAGGACCAACGGTGTAGTCATTAAGCATGGAATTTGGCCTTATCCTATAGTTACAGAGACGAACATGAATATCGTAAACAATTAAATAAGACATCTTAAGACATTTAAACGCACTACTCTCTACCGCTATTGTCTGTGGATTGGGGACTTGTTCATGAATGTATCGTATGGCTCCAACTTCTTCCAATGTTAGACACAGCTCGAAGCTCTTAGTGATACTCGCCCTCCAAACTAATTTGTGGTCCCGTGAATGTCTTTCGCATTCCACCGAACCAGAGCGCCGTCGTGAACAACAGTCCAACCGCCATGACCACGATCAAATAGTTCATAGAAGACGCCTCAACCGGCATAAACGAAGGAAAACAGAAACTGATAGAGAAAAGCGTCACAAAAAGCGTTGCCGCCGTATTGACAATGTAACCTGCCTTCCCAAGAGAAAAAGCCCTCTCAGGAAGACAGCTGCGACCGCGAATAAGCAAGGCTGCTTGGGGCAAAGTGACTGTAATGTTGAGAGCGAAAAGAGTGAGGCCGATGAAACTGTTATATGCGGTACTTGAGGCAACGTACAAGACACCGATAATGACTTGTAGACCCAGCATCACAGCGGTGGCTCGGACGGGGCTGGCCCAGTTTAGGTGACTCAAGAAGCTTGAGAAAGGGACTCCTCCATCGCGTGAGAAGGACCAGATAGTTCGACCGGAGAAAATGAAAAGATTCAGGACAATGTCGTAGAACATGATAATGTAGTAGACCGACCAAATTGTTGTCGCAACTCTGTTGTTCAGCGCCTGGTTGTAAACCTCGAGGATGGGTACCGTTGACGCAATGACGGCGTCGACATCCTTGATGGAGAACATGAGGGCAATTGTCCAAGCAATAACTGTCGTGATACCGAGACCAATCGTCAAAAAGATAGCACGAGGGACGTTTCGACTGGGGTTGGGCACTTCTTCAGCCAGGTGTGTAGGACCATCCACACCCGAATATGCCCATAGGCATGAGGTAATCGAAGTAATCATCGCCCAGCCATCTCCCCATCCGCTGACATTCTTGTACTCCTTGAAAACTGTAGCAGCGGATTGCTTGCGATCACTGACCGCAAGAAGGGTAACCATGGACGCAATGAAGCCAACCAATGATAGCCAGAAAATGGTCGTAGTCAAACGGCCAATTGCAGCAGGGAATCGCGACGTGGCAGCAAAAGCAATAATGCATAGTAGAATGTGCATTAGGTATGTATGCCACGCCTCAATAGTATACGACGAGTTCCATAGCTGAGCAAGGTCCAGAATGGAACTGGCGGCGAAGAAATTGCATGACGCTGTCGCAGCCATGAGGTAGATGATTGAGATCCAACCTGTATAGAACGCGGCGACGTGACGCGTCGAAGCTGGGAATGACATGAAGACAATGTGATATTGGCCACCGGCTGAAGGGAATGCGGATGCTAATTCTGCAAAGCCAACATTGATAGTGGCCATCACAATTCCACCAGCGATAAGGCCGTATATGATAGACGGCCCTCCACCACAGGCAAGGGGCACTGCAATGCCCGAGGCAAAGGCCATCCATGAATTGGTGGTTGTAAATGCAAAAGCGAGGACAGACAGGGGACTGTATCGCTTTTCCAGTTGTTCGTCTCGGCGAGGGTGTTGGGTGGCGAATGACTTGCCCACCGCTTGTGATGGTGTCAGAGACGCATTGTCGGGTACATCGTGTTTCTCAGACATGTTGCCTATGTTGCAGCAGAAGACTGATTGAAGGAGAAGTTGGACTTGGAAATTCGACCTGTGAAGGGTATTTGGGTCGCGTTGGAATCTGTCCGAGGTTTGAAGAGAGCATTCGCCTCCGATAGCGCTGTCAAATTGGCGTAGAGTGAAGTCCACCGATGGGGGTGAGGAGACAATATGCTATCAAATCTCTTTGGAGTTGAAGGACACTTTTCAATGGGTATGGGCACTTCTTATGGATGAATAGATCCAGGCGTGATTTACTAAGCCATGATAGCGCGCCCTCAACTCCGTTGTCGCTTGTCAAAAGAATTCCTAATCAGGTTACATATCTATCAATGAGCACACTTTCCATGTCATGATCCACCCCTCCATTCACCTTATCGTGAATGTCCGGGGTAGCTGGGGAAGCTGGAGGCCAGCAGAACGGTTCGGCGAACTTTGTGCGAGCCGAGGAGCGCGTCACTATATGTGTCGCCTGGTCTTTCCAAGAAGGGTTTGGGCGAACCAACTCGTAAGGCCGGTTAGTTGCCGGACCAGTGGGGTTCATGTGCCGAGCACCCGGGGAAATTGGAGATGATAATTTTACAAGAGTCGATATTCCCCCCTAAGATGTCCGATATGAACGCTGGAGTATGATACGGTAATGAGGATAGGTAGTTGAGTCTTCAACCATTTGCCTTTGACTTCACGGCAAGACTAGTCCAGAAAAAGAACTCAATGCGATAAGTAATCATGTTGTAAATTAAACCAATGCCAATTTCCGTGACGAATCACGGCCCTTCGAGGCGCGGCCTTCATGTACTCAAAAAACCAAGCCTTCTTCAATCAAAAGTCCTTTATATGTTGAAACATTCTCAAACCCACAAAGCTCACGATTAAGACTTATCACACATTCCCCCCGTTGAGAATTTGGCCACATGGTCCATTGCTGAGAATAAATCCTCCGCCGGCACCGACCTGGTTACTTGTAAAGAAGCTCGTGCCAAACCTTTGGGTAGCATCGCATGAGTTGCCAATAACGACCTCGCAGCTACCGAAAAGAAAGTCGGAATAGATGCAGTTCGCTGTGTTCTGACAGGCTACACAGCAGTCATAGGGCGAGGTAGCGCTGCCGACCCGCGAAACCCCGTTGTTCGAACCACCGCTGTTGTAGTAGATCTGAATGATGCCATTGTTACCGTTGGCAGCACCGACGATATTGTCGCTAGCGCATGCGGCGTAGAACGTCGCGGAAGGTGCAACAGATGTTTGGGTTTCTGGATAAATACAATTATTAGATAGTGTAGTCAGTTAAGCTGGTGAGATTGCGTTCATACCAGTCTCAGTGATAGTGTCAGTTTCTGTTGAGGTTGTGGTGGTGATAGTAGTTGCTGTGGTGGATGCAGTAGTAGTGAGGGTGGCATCAGCCTGGCCAACTGTGCTGGTGATAGTTTTCGTTACGGTAGTGAATCTTGTAGCAGTCTTGCGGGGAAGAACAGTCGTTCTGGTAGGGTTGTGCTTGCAGTACTTAACAGTAACAGTCTTGGTAGTGACAGTCTTGATGACCTTGCGGCACTTGACCGCTTGGGGGTAGACACGAGGGTAGTAAGCGCCTTTGTTGTTATTGACGTTGCATGTCCTCTGCTGGGGGACAGAACTGTCAACCTTGCCACGCTGCGCCAGGGAAAAGAGCGCGGGAACATCGCGCTTGGCAACGTAGCCTGCAGCTGAGGCGATGGGAGTGAAGCCAGGGGATGTAGAGATGATAGAGGTAGGTGTGGTAGTGGTCACGACGGTGGTCAGGTAAACGCTTGTCGTAGTGGTAGAATCCGACACAGTGTTGGTGGTGGTAGCTAAAGCATTACACGTTAGCCGCACACAGGATACGAAGTGGAACAGATAACTCACCAGTGATGGTTGTTGTAATAGTATCGGTTTCTTGAGAAAGTGTCTTGAAGACTGTCGACTTCTTGGTGTTGGTAACAGTGGTGGTCTTGGCCTTTGGTGTGATAGTCTTGATGATCTTAGGACAGATCTTCTTGTAAGCAGTCAAGCTGACTCTGACTGTCTGGGTTGCAGTCTTGACATGCTTGACAGAAGTTGGGCCAAGCTTGGTGCTGCAGAGCTGGTTGGTGATGGCGGCCTGGTGGGCTGAGACAACGCCCAGGAAAGCGTACACAGTGAGAGTGAACTTCATTTTTGCAAATTTGTAGATTCAAATCTGGAAAAATTGTACTGCTTCTCTATCTAAAACAAGAACGAGAAAAAGAGTAGGAGAATATACAGTATATTATCATCAATCCACAACCACCAACCTGTTATGTCGTATCGTAAAGCCACAAATACTATCCAATCCATTATTTTAAGCAATACTACCCGCCATTTCTAACGGTCAGCCTGCCGCTGGGCTTAGCGTACTAATAGTGTGTCAATAGCGTCTTGTTCGATCTGTTTGTTTGGCCTGTGAGATCTCTTATGGGAATAGCTTCATGTGCGTGTAGGGCCATGCCAAATCATCATTACTTCGATGGTGTCCTTTCTCTACAACGATTGACTGATCTATTTAAAAGTTAGATTCCAGACACGTCAGAATATATGATCTAATTGGTATTACCCGCACAACAAATAGCAGTGTCCTATACGGTCGTTAGTATATATATTAACAATCTCTCCAAACTCTTAATCACCCATCCATAAACCATCATATTTACTCTATCCGTATGCAGGAGGAGCTATTTATGATGCACATGGTAAAGTAACCTCCAGTAGTACGTCCAAAATATGAGGTGTCCCAACCGAATTTGCCTGTGCCGCAGCAGTGTATCCACCTGATCGAAGATCAACAGGGGTGACACTGCCTGGAGCTGAAAACTGGGATGAAATCCATACAAACTCGTCAGCGCTTATGAGGGGTATCGAGATTCGTAATAGATCGCATGTCGGTAACCCCATAAGCTCAAAAAGAAGAAGCAGGATATAGCCAGTCAATGTAGCCAACGCAAGGTCGCTTATCTATTGTAGAGAACAATTCGTTTCCGGGCAAATAAAACAGTCAAAGCCCACATCCTGCACTACTGCAACTTGTAAAGTTATGATCGTTATATTGCCAGCGTTACGTTGCAGATGGAGTTGCACAATCTGCTAGCCGACCTTGGATGGAAAAGGGGTGGTCGCAAACAGTAGAAAACAATCAGGTAGACGGAGAGACGCAATGTCTGACCCTTGTATCTACCGACCCCAGCGGTCTTGCAGTTGATATTGGAATAAGGTGTGATAAAGGTGTCCGAAGATGACCAGCTCCGCACCAAAATTCTTATTATTCATTTAACATCTCCACCCTTGGCTATGACATATATCTAGCACCTTAAACCAAGCTTTATTAATGACAAATGTCTTTCTGAACTAGGCTTCACAGGTGTCACTCATTCTAAAGAAGACATAGACACCCTGAAAGACTTCGGCGTGCCGAGCAAGGGCTGAAACAAATGACATGTTTATTTTTGAAAGGAGGTGACCGGCGTTATGAAGTCCAAGGAGAGCTAAAGCTGAAAAAGGATCATACCAGGCTAAGCTGGAAAATAGACCCAACGGCCAAGAGACTCGATGAAGGCTAACAGCGTTAATGGTAAGAATAGTAGCACGCTGTTGTTAATTTGTAGGTTGATTTGCCTCCATCACAGAATGTGGTCATAATATCCCCACAAACCGTTCAATGATCGCTAGTTTCTAGGATGTTCATCGTAGGCCTAGTTTCGAAGCTAAACTAAACTTGTGAAAAGCTTGTCTTTCGTGCATGCACCTTGACCGTAGCTCGCAAACATCAAGATTCGTGATATCCACTTTACTCTTGCAGAAAAATCACCACGATGCCTGCCTTATAGCCATAATGTTTATCTTGCTACGTTGCATACCCTCCTGCAAACATCAGGATGCCTTACCATATGAGGTAATGTCAGAACCTTTCAGCTTACTTGGATTCGGAAAAGACTCTCCTCGCTCAACCCATTGCATTGTCTTGGGGTTTCCCAATTTGAGACAGTACTTGATGAGAACTTCTCTATCCACAGTTTTCATGATAGAAATTGCCTCAGAGCTATCCAAGAGCCATCCATCTGTATTCAGTCCGTATTAATCTTTTGAAATTGGCAGCCCTAGATAATGTGGCGTCAGTCTATCTGAGGTGCTCAACGTCAAGCAGTATCTTTCCATAGTCCTTGAACCGTAATGAACTCTACATAAGCTGAGAAAAAGGAAGCAATTACTTCCGGAAACAGCCCCCCCTCAGTTGTCCAGTGCATAGTCAATGGTCCCCATAGGACGACTTGAACAAGCTTCTTCCTCCATGCTGTCTTCTCATCTGCATCTTGTTCTTCTCCAGCACGCATTCTCATTGAGCGATCATGCAGTAGCTGAGCCATTTCGGCAAACACGAAGACGCCCCAGCCTCTGAGAGACCACATGCTGAGTTTCGATTCTGTCTTGTCCGACCATTTGAACACACCACGTTTGTTCAACCATGCCATGTTCTCTGCGCCATAGTAACCGAGAAGCCCAATAATATATGTCGCTTTTATCGCCTTCTTCGCCATAGAATCCCATAAATTCTCATCTCTGTCTTTGCTGGCAATTTCCGTAGACCTCAGACTAATAATGAAGTCCTTTGCCTCACCCCACATCGCAAACATCCCCCATAGTCTTGTGATGATCTGCCAGTCGTCCAGAATATCTGATAATGCTCTGACTCGCTCGGCAATAATTAATTTGCATGTGGGTATTGCCGCTATCAATTGCCGAAGCCTGTAAGCTGGCAATATTGAGGATAACCTTGAGGGGGTGTTGTTGGAAATCAGCTTGCCGATCAGCGCTGCCACATTCTGGAGTCTTCTCGGAATTGGTGTTTCTAACGCTGTCGCAATAAAGTGTGACGCATAAGCTAAAAATAGTATGAGGGAATCATGGTTGTCGCGGGCATGTAAAAGGCGATTCAAATGGTCAATGAATCTGTCAAGCTTTCTGACGGCGATCACGGGCTTCTTGCTAATTGAATTCGCGCCCGTTATGACTGGCTTTGAATCGGGGATATGCGCCTTTTCAGGCCCCCCATTTGAGATTTGTGTTGAAGAAACCGGCGGCTCTAATCTTTTAGCTGTTAGATGACGATGCTTTTTGATGGTTGACATTGGAAGTACCTGGTTTCTGTCATTTTGTAATACTGTGAAGACTAGTTTCATCCATGTAAATCAGCACGTATAAGAACTCTGTTTTGTTGATAGTTTGTTCCTGAGATTGATGTTGATGGATGGATGGAGGGAGGTTAAAATCGTTGGAGTCTGCACCAGCGGGGATCCGCTTTGTTTTATCCAAGTCCGTACAGTGCTTGGCGCGTTATCTGCGGGTACCGTGCAGATAGCCTAATTTAGTACGGAAATACGTACGAATAGTATCTCGTTCAGAGGGCAACTTCTCACCATTGAGCGGCCTTCCTCTCTACACTCTTAATACGATATCTTGATTCAAAATCGCCAATACTATATATGAGTACGATCAAACAATTGGAGTATTATGATGAATTTTCTTCTCGTCGCAAGCCTCTTCGAGCACCGCGTCTCGATTCTGTTAGCGGTGTGAGAATTTGACGTTCGACTTGATTGGGCAGAAAGTAAGCAGGTCTCCATTTCGGCGCGCGTGCCGTTACCGAATGTAGGCAATATCGTACATTATTTCTGGCCGACTTTAGAATGAAGACGAAAAGCCAACAATAGATGGGAGACGTGTTTTCGCATTTGAGAAAAAATGTTGAATATGATTTTTAATGACATGAAATGGTTCCAGATTTGTCGAGCTCGTTCAAACACTGTACGTGGACCACATATAATTCCGTGCAAAGGTTCCGATAATATAATAACTCGGGATATATAAAGTTTTCTAATATTCATAATAAAGAGATATAAAATTTATAATTACTAGGAGATCTTTAATAAAATTATATAACTTTATATAAAATTAGAAGGATTTTATATAGTTTATTAAATTTAGGTAGAATTTAGTAGAGAGGAAATTATCCGACCTTTTACACGGCTACTCTAAGAATTAGATAACTATTAAATAAGTCCCGTCTTCTATCAAGTGCCAAACAAAGATTGCCCACGTCTAGACTTCGAAAATACACATATCGTACACCGCCAATCCCTACAGTACCAGCTATATCACCAGCCTCACGGAATAATTTCGCACCTTGAAGCCTCATGCGCATAATGTAACTTCAGTCCTTCATAACAACCCAAAAACAAGCCATTGCCAACAGCCGCGGCTATGCAGGTAACAGTTGCTCCTCTAAACAGCCCCGAAACGCCATCCTTTACCAAAATACCCTTCGCAATAGATATTGGACCTTGTGTCGCTGGTTTTCTGGCCTTCTCTCTGCTAAGTGTTGGAGTGAACAAGGACTCTGGCTGTAAAAGGTGGCTAGCAGGAGCTTTTTCGGGTAGACGCATCCGGGTTTTCACCACGTCGATAGGCACGAAGAACAATGATGCTATGGCACCGCCGATACCAGCTGTGACACCGCTGATTTTCACCTGCTGTGCGATACTCTTTGGATCATCTGACCTTTGAAGCCAAGAGCTCTTGAGATACTCGTATATCGAGAAGGTGAGACTTGTTCGTGGAAGATTACCAGCCACCAAGACCGTGTACCCGGTCCATAACTTCAAGGGATGTCGCGAGAAGTGCTTCAATGCTGCCAAAACGGGATATTTCTGGCCACGCCCCTCTGAGAACCGCGACACCTGTGCATTTTGCTTTAGGACCTCCGAAGGGTTGATAATAGCACAGGCCACCATGTCAGCCAGTGCACTACTAGTCGCGTGCACAGCTATCTGGGAGATACTGCCTGGCTTGAGTCCCTCGGCAGGTTGAAGTGAACTTTTCGCCGTTTCATAAATGCCGAAAAAGGTGACAGAGGCTGGGATAGTGGTGACAATGGTTGGCCCTATACCGCGGTAGAGACCCCGGAATAGAGAGGGTTGTAGCTTGCCCTCATAACTTCTGTACTTGGGTATATATTCGGGTGACTGTATGCGGGTGATGAGCGTGTCGAAAGGATGCACGAAAAACTCAACGCTCAACGCTGCAACGGCTGCCGCCTGTCAAAGTCAATGTCGTTCGCAAATGCTTAGATAGGCACTTACCAACGAAATATCGGCAGCATCCGCGCTGGTGGTAGATGTCATCAAGCCCACTGAATATTCTCAGACGGCAACGCGTTCGCAGAATCTGAAAGTCAGGATGTGTTAGCGAAAGAGGTTGGTTCAATCTGGTTGAGAAAGAATTTTAAAACCAGGGGCCGAAAAGTCAAAGTTGACGCGCTGGGTAAAAGATCAACAACGTCAACATTGACTCAATGGCTTATCGGAAATCGTTCATTTTCCTACGCTCACCTTTTGTCGCCAAAATCGCTGTTCGCTAACTGTGAAAGTTGTTTGAGGGCACTGAAGCTCAGAATGTGCTGACATCATTATTTCTTTCGCTGCAACAAAGGTCTTGTCTCGAAGGCTAGTCAGCAATCGGATTAGTCATGCGGCTTGACTTCACCCCTCAGTAAGCCGCATCTTGAATCGGGATCTAATTCTCTCATGACTCGCTTACTATGGTAACAACAGACTCAGTCTCCAAGAACCAAAATTCTCTCGCTGGCTTCCTCTTGATTCAAAATCTTACAAATTCCAATGAGCCAGCCAGATTCGTCACCAAACGACGCTCAACAACGGCTCAGCTTTAGGCGTAAGCGAAAACAAGTTGGACGAGCCTGCGATGGCTGCAGACTTCAGCGGATAAAATGCGACGACACTATTCCCTGTGTCAATTGCAGAACACGCGGTCGAGAGTGCAGTAACAGCAATACCAGTCTAGCGCCCACTCTTCCCCAAGCTCAAGATGAGATCGATAAGCTGAAACGAAGGGTGAAAGAGCTGGAGGCCGAGCTATCGCGAGAGCGCAGCTGTAAGGCAGGTCTTGTGGAACAAGCTCAAGAGCATACACCACCTGGCGAGTCACCCTTGTCTCAAAAATCAGCAAATCTAGAAAAGCCCAAGACAAGGTTCTGGGATGGTGTGTTTCTTCGACCGGCAAGATCTCCGCACAGTGCTTGGTTTGGGCCGTCTTCACTTTACTTCTTCACGCATCGACTCAGTACTTTTCTGAGTACCCAAACAGACCATATGCTCATCCACCTTGCGACTAATCTGGAACTACACGAACAACCAGCCGCCACACAAGATTGTTCCAAATTGTTAGGGCCTCTTACTGGGCTCGGTGGCGATGCCTTCTTCTTAACTCCGATTCAAGAAGAGTACTTCATAAGTCTCTACTGGGAAACATACCACACGTCTCTCTACGCCTTTATAGACGAGGCAAACTTCAAAGCACATGTCCAGTCGCTCTACGTCGATGTCCCACCAGGATCTCGAAGGAAGTCATCGGCCTTGGTGGACATAATCCTTGCCATGTGCATGCAATATCATGCTTCAGCAAAAACCTTTGACCAGCAGAGAGATGTTCTCGAAGGCAACGATGCGACTATGGCTGGTAGATGGTACTACCGAAGAGCCCAGGCACTGATGACTTGCGAGGTGGAGAGCCCTTCTACTTCAACCTTACAATGCCATATATTATGCGCCGTATATGTCTGCGGTGGATCTTTCCATAACATGGCAGACACCGCATGTGCTCTGGCTGTTCGGACGGCTTACATGCTAGGGCTCCATCTGGATCCTCCATCCACCTTGCCACGACGCGAGCGTGAGTCAAGAAGACGCTTGTGGTGGTCCGTTTTCGAAATTGATACCAAAGTCGGTATAAAGGTTGGCCGACCATTTCTTATCCGCGATACACATGATATGCCCGAGCTGCCAAGTGATACTTTTGAAGCTGCGATGGAATCAGGGTCGACATTTGCTCCAATTGGTGACAATGCTACTTGGCTTAGCCTCAACTTGCAGCGAACCAAGCTCTACCAGATTGTACGGACGCTCAATCTCGCGTTGTACAACAGCGAGCTTAACTTCAATGAGGGCAACTCCGTCTATGATGATCCCAACACATTGCAGGATGTCGCAAGTATTTGGGGTCCGCAAACATCGAGTCTCACGGAATGGACGAAGCAGATTCCTCAGTCCCTAAAGACCAACCGCAAAGGAGGTACTGCGTTTTCGTATGATGGCTCCATCCTCGACATTGAGCAATACGCACCTCTCTGGCTCCAAAGGCAGCGTTTATGCCTGGAACTAGAATATCACCACGTTTGCATCAATCTCCACCGCCCATTCATCTCATTTTCGACGTCGCAGGGAAGTATGGCGGCTGAGATGGCAGCCAAATGCGCCATGCACGCTATAGAGTTGTCCAGCATCACCCGCCAAGTTTTGACCAACACGGCCATCCTCAACGGCTGGCATGAAGCGTTTCAGTGGCAGTGGAGTGCGGCAATGACGCTGGTAGGCTTTGTTGTAGCTAACTTTCAACACCCTGTTACAATCGCGGCGCGATGTGCTATTAAAACCGCTGTTGAAGTGTTGGATATTTTTTCTCGTAGCTTTGATGCTGCAGTCAAAGCAGCCACAATCGTGCGTACGATGCACACAAACATTGAGGCTGTCATGGAGTACCTCGATTCACAGCCAGATCAGCCTGATCAGGGATCTATGCTGGCCCCCGCGCCCGCAGCCGATGCTTTTCTGAGCCAATTTGATGCTGTTGGACAAGACTTTGATCTTCTAGATATGGCTATGGATGTGGACTTTTGGGCTGAGCTGGATATGCTTTTGCCTGGTGCTGCAGGCGCAACGACTCAGACAGCTACATCATGACAGCCATAGCGGATTTATTCTTTCTTCTGCTGAACGTTAGATATAGTTTATGTATTGGATCATGGCTCTGACTTTGAAAACTAATGATTGATATCGGAATCTTTTAATCACAATTGAATCGACTGCCTTGCTACTCAATCGATTATAATAAACAATGCATTATTACTAACTGAACTAGCTATCCCACCACTGACATAAGAAAGTTAAATTTCATATTCTGCATGTAGCGAACTCTATTTGCTCCGCCGCCTTGCCGCATTGAGCCTTGATCTCTAAAGCGTATCGAAGACATCAACAGCTGCTTTAGCCGTAGAAGTGGCACTGGCTGGGTTCTGGCCAGTAACTAGGCGGCCATCAACAACATGGAAGTCATCCCATATACCGGAAGAACGTTCATCTGTAATAGAAGTCAGTCATGATCAAAGCGTCCTCTGGATCAGAGCCACTTACAGGTAGCGCCAAGACGAGCAGCCACTTCCTCGACCATCTCAGCGTTCCAGCTGCGCAGTTCATCCATGATCTTCATATCATTCTCAGCCTCTGTAGTAAAACCAGTGATACGCTTTCCTTTGATCAGAGGCTCGTTGGTAGTTGGGTCAATTAAGTTGGCGAAGATAGCTGGGCCATGACAAACAGAAGATACAACCCCGCCATTTGCCCAGATCTGAGCGGCGATTTTCTGAAGAGAAGTTGCGGTAGGGTAGTCGATCAATGCGGCATGTCCAGCAGAGGCGTAGAAAAGCCCGTACTTGGAACCGTCCACCTCAGAAGCTTTAGGCATGCTGTCAAGCTTCTTGCGGAACTCGCTGCTGGTGTCCTTCCAAGTAGCCAGGTCATCGCCGTTGAGGAAGTCGGACTGCTGAGAAAGCCAATCAGGAGTATAAGTGCCAGTCTCGGAAGTGAGGTCGACTTCAAAACCCGCCGCAGTTAGGACATTGTATGGGTGGAGAGCCTCAGTGATGAAGAGACCAGTAGTCTCTTTACCGTTGAAGAGGGTGGCGGTAGCTGAGGTGATGCTGATGAGAGCGCGACGGGGAGGAGACATATTGGTTGATGTAAAGGTTGATTGAAGTAGATAACTGGTTTTGAGTTGATTATCTGGATTATTGTGCTGTAGTGTTGATTGTGTTGTGTTGTTGATTGTATTGAGATTTCATTCAAGCAGAACTGTTCATTCTATATATACTTCAACTATCGCAGGATCTCGTACGCAGGATGCAGTGAGATGGGGCACTGGAGGTGAACAACACAAGTGCTTTCGACAAAGTGCTGTTGCGAACTCACGATGCTGACTTAGAATGAGTGATTCCTATTGGCTAAACTACGTACTGTGCCGTCAGGAACACTCCGAGCTAGACAAAGCAGTCGCAATATGCATGCAAGGCTGGCTTCGTCAGATTTCGCAAAGCACAATGTAGGTGAGATTGTTATCACAAAGATGGACCAATCTGAGATGCCAACGAATCATGCTCATCACACCAATCTCAACTGTCTCCGAGATTCCTGAAGGATCAATGAGGTGGTGTGGAGACAGAGACGGAGTTGCTCCAATTCGTTGTCAAATTTGTCATCGTCTGGAGTTAATGCTATTGGTTCGGCCATCACCGATTGCGACTGTTCTTCATCGGAGTCCCGGAGTTTGTAATTGGCGCTAGCTGAGTCAATCAAGGGAAATGACATAATTGCGCCTACTTTGTATAGTTCACATTTTACATATCCGTTTAGCGTATACTCAACTACAGGGGCTCTTGAAAAAATCTATTTTATTTCGATTTTTAATAAGAAAAGAAGTCCCGAGAGAAGTGTTATATATAAGCGAAGACCTTTTACATCACCATTCTGTTTTTTACAGCTTGTTTCTAGCCATTTATTTGCCAAAATGATATATCCTTGAAGATACATGAGCCCAGTGGCGTTGAAGTAGTACGCTAACGTTATTTCAGAGGGTACTTGCATCGGACAAATCTTGGCAGACCCTCAAGGTGAGCTTGGTAAATAACGTTGATCTTGGAATTAAGTTTTCACCCTCTTGAAGGTATAAGAAGACGGGATGGCCCTAGTCTTCAAGTCTGAATTAAACCACTCCAAACCTCAAGCATTCTTGTATCTGATCAATCCATATCTCATATAAATCCCGACTTCCAAGTCCAATTAAAGAACAACGACTTTCTGGCACTACCAACCCTCCACTCCTCCAAATCTCGATACAACAATTACCACACGCCAAAATGACAGTCACAAAGACAAACTCATCCATTTCTCAAGACAGCAAGCTGTTCAAGCCAATTCAAGTCGGCAATGCAAAGATTGATCATCGTATGGTCATGGCACCCTTGACCCGCTACCGACACGACAACAACCACGTCCCCATGCCATTTGTCGAGAGATACTACTCCGAGCGAGCCACAGCACCCGGCACCCTCATCATCACAGAAGCTACCGGAGTCTCGGTCCAGGACACCGGTGTACGCCAAGGTCCAATGTTTGTCACAGATGAGCAGGTCGCTGCTTGGAAGAAGGTCATCGCTGGTGTTCATGCCAAGAAGTCCTTCTATGTACAGCAGATCTGGGGCCAGGGCCGAGCTGCTGATCCAGAGTACCAGAAGGAGCGAGGTTTTAAATACCGCTCTTCTAGTGCTGTGCCAATTGCAGACGACGCTCCTGTCCCTGAGCCTATGACCGAAGAGGAGATCCGGACTTTTATCCAAGATATGGTTGCCACTTCTCGACGGGTTATCGATGCTGGTGGCGATGCTGTAGAGATCCATGGTGCACACGGATATTTGATGGACCAGTTCATCGCAGACTCTGTGAACAAGCGAACCGACAAGTGGGGAGGTTCAGTTGAGAACCGAGCCCGCCTTCTCCTCGAGGTCGTCAAGGCTGTCGCTGCAGAGATTGGCTCAGAAAAGGTTGCCGTACGCCTATCGCCTTACGCATCCTTCCAGGGCGCCGAGTCCTCCGACGTCAAGGAGCAATACTCCTACATTGTCAAAGAGCTGAAGAATCTTGGACCTCTGGCCTATCTCTCTCTAGTCGAAGCTCGCGGCGACCCTGCAAAGCTCCTGGCTCCCGATAATGACTCCTCCCTTGATTCCCAAACCCTCGATTTCCTCCTCGAGATCTGGGACAATGCATCGCCTGTTATCGTTGCAGGCAACTACAGTCCCGAGTCTGCGGCCGAGGTTCTCGATGGCCACTACAGCAAGTGGGATGTTCTCGTTGCATTTGGACGACATTTCCTTGCGAACCCTGACTTTGTCTGGCGGGTGAAGCATGGCGTTGAGTTGAACAAGTATGATCGCACCACTTTCTACATCAGAGGGTCAGAGATCGGATATATCGACTATCCTTTCTCGCAGCAATATGTTGATGCTCAAAGGAAGTGGGCCGCGGAAAACCTGCCTCAGCATGCCAAATAAACGTTTCTTTTGTTGCAGAGTGGCTGGTATTTTGACGGAGAATCTCCTAGATTTAGGATAAACGATTGATGATACGATAGATTAGAATATAGAAATAACAATGATGGACATCTACAGACGAATGCTTCCGTTATCCTTGGTGATATTCCGATTGTGTTAATTGTGCAGCTTGAATTAGGTATATGTAGGGAGCTTAATGCACGACCCGAAGGATCAAGCTGATAAGGAATAACTCTATCTTTGGCCAGAGGGCTTCGATCCTTTCTCATCCCCGGTGCCTATACTTGTTCTCCTGTCCGCCGTCTCTTGCGGGTGGCGACATAGACCGCGGCCGTGGGCGTGGAATTGGGATACCATGCTGTGCATTGATACGACGTACCATGTCGCCAACTTCAGGATAGTCTAGCTCGTCCTTGGGCCTTTTCTCAAATATTCTCAAGTCAATTATGTCGAGGGGTTTGCGCTCCCAAATGTCCCTGTAAATGTGGAAGTGCGTGATCGCCACGGGCGCATCGATGCGTATCCTATTCTGTTTACCACCTAGTATTGGCAAAGGTGGAGGAGGAGTTGAGGGCTCGTCCTGTAATAGAAAGTCGAACAAAGCTTGTTGTTGCTCGTCTCGGAGTTGGTAGACTCGTATCGTTTGTCGCTGGCGGCATGAATGGAAGTAGATGTTGGGGATATCGCCGGGGCCTTCTGGACGTCGATCGAACACAACTACACCGCCCAAGATTCGATCTTCCGCCCAGTAACCGACAATATCAGCGACCCCCTCTGGGTATATATCATCGTCAAGATATGCGTGGTGGCTAAAGAGTGTAGGACCAGGAGGCACATCAATCATGGTCTCTGTCAAAGGCATCTTCCAATTTGTAACGGCATCGATGTCACCTTGATGAAGCCGATGATCGGCTTGAAAAAGTAACACCGCTATTTGATGCAGGGAGACAGCTACTAACTCAACCAGTCGGGTATTGAAGCATTTGGAGCCAGGTTCTGCGTTCTGGTACGATTTCACTGTCTGTTCCGGTCAGTGGCACTCAGTAGCTGTTGGTAGCAACCTACCTCCGGATCAAACACAAAGCTAGAGGGTTGCCAGTTCTCATAGTATTCTTGCGCCTTTTCAAGAGCTCCAGGGCATAAGGTCTCATGCTCATCTATAATGTGTTCTCCCATAATCCCAGGAAGCCGGCGGTCCCAGGCAACATCTGCTATAGGGAGGCCGTCGATGATTTGCGCATATGTGAAGATCGCTAGTTCAGTCGAAAGAACATTGCTGATGGCTTTATCAAGTACTCTGCGATGGTGATCGGAAGTGATAGCGTCAAAAGGTACCCGACGGTCATGAGCATTACGCGCGATCCTTCGGAGCTTCTCTGCGTGAGCTGCTAGTTCGTCTCGATCCATCAGTATATTCCTTCGGCGTTGGTTGATTTGAGGTATGCAAGAGGCTGAAATGCTGGCCATGCCTTAATTTGAGTAGTTTGTGCTTTTGTTGTTTCCTTTTGCACCAGGCAGCAACCATACGAATACTTGATAACCAGTTTCGACCAACAACCACATTCTGGGCCAACGAGAAATGCCGGTCAAACCCTGGCCCACACCAATATTCCGCTTTTGCATGAATGGAAAATGTGCAGATGGAACGCTGGGTTTATTCCCAAACTTTACCGGAGTGAATCGAATAGACCGCGGCTAACACCCTGGAATGCATTGCGCCTAGTAAACGAATCCATCCTTTCTAGTCATGAAGGTAACTTAGTAGAGCCCTACGAAATCATTGAGCAAAGGGTATTAATTCGCTAACAACAACGTTGGTTTAACGAAGCCTCGATATCTCAATGGCATCATCTGCTCGCATAGTGACTCGCCCCGCTAACTCGATCTCACGGGTTAGTTTGTAAATTCCGTCTCGTTATCTACTCATGATGTCACAAGATTTAGGCGCGCTACACTGTAGGCTCGTACAGCAATTAGGGACGGCTGTTCACCCTCATTACTTTGTTACAGCCAGGAGCAACACAAGCCGATATACTGTTCACCGCCTTCAATTGTTACAGGTGGACAGACATGCATTCTTAGCTTATGTTTATGCTTCAGTAGTTGGCTGTTCTCACACCAACCTAAGGCCGGGGACATTGATTGTAGGTAAGTGGCAGTGTACATTGATTTTCTTTGCCTTTAGCTTGCTCCAGACGGAACAAAAGCATAGCTTGCAGCCAAGCACAGAACAAGTGTTCTTCGGCCTCCTGATGGCTCAGATAGGAGTGGAGTCACTCCGATATTTGTTTTCTCATACAGTTCGTTTTCACGCAGTTTGACAGGCTTTGTCAAGCTCTTTTCTTCAAGACAAACACTGTAGCAATAGATACTTTTTCTGCCAAGTTGATTCTATGTGCCAAATTGACAAGACACTCATCATTATCTGTAACATACTTCCCGTTTCGAATGTGACTAATTATGTAAGTTTCCATGGGGGCGTACGTTTACAACAGAGTTGAGGTAGCCAACCGGGACGACCTTTTTGAAACTGATGCTCAAAGGCTAGGCACTGCCACACAAGAGTATGCAGTGGCGCCAGTGAACAAAGAGTCCATGTTACACCACAAGCAAACACGTTGGGCGGTGTGGGTGCCTGAGTATTGAGGCTTCACCTGTATATCTAACATCCAAATGGTAACTGGTTCCTCATGATCCTTCCAAGCTCTCAACATCTCAACATCTCATTACCCTCAACCATGGACGAGCCGCCACATTCAAACCAAGGCGTCCCGCCCTTCATCATCGAACCTTCTAAGCCCCATACCCACAGCGTTATCCTCCTCCACGGTCTGGGATCCAACGGAGAGAAATTCGGCCGCGAGCTCATCGAAACCGGCCTCTGTTCCGATGGAAAATCTCTTCTTGATCTCGTTCCTGGCGCACGGTTCATATTTCCAACATCGAAAAGACGCAGGTCAAGCGCTTTCAAACGCGCTATGCTGACGCAGTGGTTCGACATCGCGTCGTTGGAAGACCCCTCCTACCGCAGCCACACTCAGTATGAGGGCTTGGAGCAATCATCGCGCGAAATTTTCCAGCTGATCAGCGAAGAGCGTGCCAAGGTCTCGGAAAAGAATATTATCCTCGGTGGTATCAGTCAAGGGTGCGCTATGAGTCTCATGTGCTTACTTGCGCTAGACTTTCCTATCGGCGGGTTCATGGGCATGAGTGGATGGCTTCCTTTCGCGAGAGATATTGGAAAAGTCGCGGAGGAAAATACTGAGGAGCACGTCTCTGACGACGGAGATGACCCTTTCGAAGTCTTCGACGACGATAGTGACCCGCGGGATGCAAACGCTAAGGTGCACGACTTTGTAAAAGAACTGCTAGCACTTGTCAGTCCTGAGCGATCAAAAGCTCTAGGGGCCTTATCGACACCCGTTTTTCTCGGACATGGAGAAGTAGATGAGAAGATCGTCCCAGCTCTCGGCGAACAAGCTTATCAGGTTCTACGATCAACTGGATTTGAAGTGGAGTGGAAGAGTTACGAGGGGCAAGGGCATTGGTACAAGATCCCCGATCAGATTGATGACATCACGAAGTTCATCAGAGAGAGGGTCGGTTGGTAATTTTAACTACCACCACATAGAATCCATACGAAGTAACCGACATTTATACGACTGACTTCTCTTATCATTATTGTTATGATCCCCTGGGTTAAATGTGGTAGTGGGTCTGTGGAGAGGATCAAGGTCTAGAATAGTCGACCGGGGTCTCATCAACAGGAAAAACAGCCGTCATCGTATAGGGGTCAGTACATCAGTTTGTGGCTCTTCGAAGCACTGAAAACGCAAGTTCGAGTCTTGCTGACGGCAAATCTTTTTTTTCTTTGGTGCCCTGATATATCTTTGGGTGTGTAAATACAGCATAAGCAGAAGACTTTAAACAAGGTTTTACTATTTTTCTGGAAGTGCTGTAACCGGCCCAAGACGCAGGAGAAGGCGGACTCCCCATTGACTTCTTGTAGAGTTAAGCTTAGCCGATACCAACAGTTTTGTTAAGCCACTTCTTGTTCCAAAGTTAATTCAAACAGGCCTCAGCTATCATTTTTTGCTTCGTCAACTTATCACGATCAACCACTCTCACCCTTTTCAAACAAAGACTTCTCTTGACGTGGGATGGGACAAATGTCGCAAGAGAAGTTTTGACCAAGTAACGGCTGAAGAAAAATTCAGCAGCAAAAATTAAAAAGCCATCAGTATGAATACGCTCCTTCCAATTTGTCATTCACGCAATTCTTACCCCAGGTACTGTCGCTCGGTCCCGCAACATTGTGTGCCGAAAGAAACAAAGACAAAGTGGGGCCGCTAAATATGAGTATTTCTCTCAAGGCCAACTGGATATGAATATAAAAAAAAATAGGATGAATCGTGAGCCGCATTCTTCTCCTAGGAAACAGTCTATCACGAGCATGAAGACGCGTTTACCGTTGAAATTCATGCCATAATGCTGCCAATTGACAAGTACCCTGAAGCAAGCCTGCGTCAGAAATATGGAGCCAGGATAAACGGCTAAACTCCTTGCAGATCTTACCTCACTTTCTTATCTAATCTCGTCATGAATGGGTCATATCAAGGACAGGACACTCTGTACAGCCTCAATCTCCCTTGATTCATCTCATCGCATTTCACCATCATCACCTTCATCCCCCCGCCACATTCACCCATAGTCAATTGAACCACGCTATCCGCGCCGAATGAATGCTCTCAATCGCTAGACCAAGACAGTCCGGCACAATGGGCGGGCAACAGCCGGATCTGCTGCCTCGCTCTGAGCACGAGGATAAGCCCTCAGCAGCGTCAGCCCCAGCCTCGCGACTCAACAGAGATAAGATCAGGTGTCTTGACGGTCTGCGCGGTATCGCTTGTCTTCTTGTGTTCAACTACCACTTCTTCTGGCCATGGACGCCTGTGATTATGCTGGGCTACGGCGCGTTTCCGCCGCGTGCGCCTGAACCGTATTGGGGATGGCAGTCGTTACCCATCATCTGCCTCTTGCATCGTGGCCGTGCTATGGTCGCCATTTTCTTCGCTATCTCGGGGTATGTCATTTGCCGACATATTCTTCGCTTGATTCACGAGCGCAAGCTTGATACTGCTTACCAGAAGCTTGCGTCATCTGTCTTCAGACGTGTTTTTCGTCTCTATATCCCTCCCACCATCAGCATGTTTCTGGTGGCCGTGCTAGCTCAAGTTGGCGTTTTCAAATCCGAGTTTGCAATCTATAAGGGCCCGGACTCGCACTATATCAATGCGACCATCACCCATGCTGATTTGGCCGAGGGCAGCTTCTGCGTCAATGGCACTGCTGTGAAAGGAGCACCAGGTATTGCAAACTACCTCGGTATAGAGACCACCGCATACCTCCGTAACACCACTGGCTATCCTTTAGGAAATACTACAGAGTGGACCGATATGCTCCTTTGTGTCAACCACACGACGCGATCGTACGGTCCATCGCAGCTCTACACTCTTGAGTCGGAGTACGAAGCGCAATTCCCTAAGAATGACACCAACTCCACCAAGGTCCTCAAGGACACCACTAGCATGGAACGGCTATCGTCCTTAGCCTACCTAGATGACGATGAGGATCTGGCTCTTTCTATCGGCAATGCTTCCAACGCCACGAACCCGCTCAACCTGACCTGGGTTCAGATGGGAGGTTCCTGGGAAGAGCACCCATTCATCCACCCCAACCTCACGTATGCGCTTCAGAACTTCACCAGATCGTATGCTGAATGGGCGAATCCCTTCAACTTTGGCCACTACCACACACGTTACGACCCGCATACTTTCACAATCCCAATGGAGTTTCGCGGCTCCATGTTGATATACATCTTCCTTCTCGCAACGGCTGCTATCAAAGCAAAGTGGCGAACAAGAATCGGTAGTTTTCTGTCTGCTTACAGTCTGTTTATCGGACGATGGGACATGGCCACTTTCATGGGTGGTATGTTGCTTTCGGAACACGATGTTCGACGGTCGTCCGATTTGCTCCCTTCGGCTGCTGGTGCGCGTGGACGGGGAGGCGATTTCCAAAAGACAACTAAAGGAACGGCTCTGCGATGGGCTGGTATCGTTTTGGCGCTTTATTTCCTTAGTTATCCCGACTCTGGTGCCGAGTACACACCCGGCTTCGCGTACCTTTCAACTTGGGTACCAAAGTACTACCACCCGCTGTCCGGATGGATGTTCTACCAGGCAATGGGCGCCGTGCTCCTCGTTGCTTGTATCCTACGCAGCCCGGTTCTCATTCGTTTGCTCGAGAGTCGTTTCCCTCAGTACCTAGGCAAGGTCAGCTTTTCGCTATATCTGGTGCATGGGCCTGTTTTGCACAGTCTAGGGTTTTGGATTATGCCGCGACTGTTTGATAGCTTCGGAAAGACAGGCGGCTATGCGATTGGTTGGGTTATCTTGATGGCTGTGACGTTTTACCTTACCGACTTGTGGAACAGGAAGGTTGATGTGTGGAGTGTGACTGTTGGTAGGAGAGTGGAAAAGGCACTTGCAGAGGACTGAGGATTTGAGTTTCGACTTCAAGGGTGTGATGGTGAACAAACCGAGTGAAAAGACGAGGATAGTGATGTTAAAATGATGAGGGAATGACAGGACCATTGAGCGGTGCAAGGGGTGTTGATATGTAGTATATTGTATCTGCAGGCGGTCAAATACCAAAACTCGAGAATTTCAGCTTACTCTACCGCAGGCGACGCAGTGATGAAGTTGAATGTAGGATTTCAACCGCGTTCCGCGGGTCCCCAATAATGACGTGATTCGCGGCCGTTGAAGACCACTCTCAGCAACGGCTGGAGTACGAGATAACCGATATGATTCAAATGATGACGTGAATTTGTCGCATTGTTTTGAACATGAAGCTAACAAACTCACCCCAATAATAAAGCGCAAGTGGACATTCACAAACTCGTCGCGGCAGCGTAAATCCTACGTCACCCCCGCCCACATACCCAGCGATGTCGGCCCCATCAGTCCTTATCAGATCGCGAATCCCCTGACATCATCACAACAACATCCAATTCTTGCCTACTACAACCACACAAATCATCGCAAAAATGGCATCGCAACCCTCTCTCCTCGCCGCCACGGCCAAGGTATGATCTCTCCTTCAATGCAATGGCAGTTGCTAATGCAGACAGCTCAACAATGGCCTCATCATTCCCCGCATCCAACTTGGCCTCTACATGATGTCCACCAAAGAAGCCACCGATTCAGTCCGATCAGGTCTTCTTACCGGCTACCGTGCCTTCGACTGCGCGCAGATGTACCGTAACGAGCGTCAAGCTGGCAAGGCAATCAGTGATTTCCTCGCCAGCAGCGAGAACACATCTGGCTTGAAGCGTGAGGATATTTGGTACACCTCCAAGCTCGCCAGCTGCGACGAGTCATATGACGTTGTGCGACGCTCGGTGAAGAAGTCGGTTGAGGCTTCGGGTCTGGGATACATCGACTTGTTCCTTCTTCACAGCCCGTATGGTGGAAAAGAGGCGAGACTTACCAGCTGGAAGGCTTTGGAGGATGCTGTGGATGCGGGCGAGATTCGTGCTGCTGGTGTGAGCAACTTTGGTTCTGCGCATGTGAGTTGCCGAGTATTTTGGTATAGAAATGGAAGGCTAATATTTCGTAGATCGAGGAACTTATGGCTTCAAAACCTCGCGTCGCCCCCGTCATCAACCAAATCGAAGTCCATCCTTTCAACACCCAAGAAGACATCCGCGCCACCTGTGCCAAGCACAACATCGCGATCGAGGCTTACGCCCCGCTTGCTCGCGCCGAACGCATGGATCACCCAGCCATTGTCAACATGGCCAAGAAGTACTCTGTGACTCCTGCCCAGATCTTTGTGAAGTATGTTCCCTATGATCAACGTGTGTTGCGTGAGCTGACGTTTTCTAGGTGGGGCCTTCAGCATGATTTCATCATTCTGCCCAAGAGTACCAAGCAGAAGCGTATGATCGAGAACGCGGATGTTGATGGGTTTGAGATCTCGGAGAGTGATATGAAGACATTGGATGGACTGGATGAGCACTTGGTGACCGACTGGTGAGTATGTTACGGAATGCTGCATACTTTGTAACTAACGATTGTTTAGGGACCCTACCGATGCACCATAATCACTTACATAATGTGGAAATTAAGATACAAATGAAGGGATTCATTCAATCAGCTCTAAGAAAGATCTAGCATTTAACCACATCTCCCAATCTGACTTACGCCTTCTCAACTGCCACCATCTCCGTATCGCTGACCTCCTTTTCGGCCGTACCCAACTTCCGAACCACCAACCAAGCCGGATAAATGGAGACTGCCCAAAGTCCAAAGTTCAAATACGTACTTCCCACAGTCGCCATGATAGGTAGAGCATTCAGTCCATAACTGAGCGCCTGCCACGCCGACTCCGTACCTCGCAGCAATGCAGACAACCGAACCGTTTCTTGAGGACTGCTCGAGATCTGCCCAATGATGAAGAAGGTGAAGTTGTAGTTGAGCTGAAAGCCAGTAACGAGGAAAATGAAAACACCGAAAGCAGCGCCGAAGCCAGGATCGCTCCAGTCGTAGATGGGTCCCTGGCGGTTGAACTTGGTAACGTTGATAGTCAGCCAGATCCACCAACCTCCTTGCAGAACAAAGATCACGACGTATGCCCATCGCGCGCGCTTTTTGATAGCGATGTGGTTCTGATCAAGCCAGACGCCGAGTATGTTGCCCGCGATGATCGCGACAATGCCAGAAACAAATGACCCAAGTGCTCGGGCTCTTACGCTGAACCAGAGAGCGATGTAGGTGAAGAAGATGGCCTCTGAGTAGACGCCTTGACCGATCCAGAGTATGAGAAGTAGGAACTCCTTCTTGACAAAAGTTCGCGTGGTTACCTTGAATTCTTTCCATGGGTGGTCCAAGATACTCAAATCCACCTTTTTACCATCAGCTCGCTGGACCTGTGAGGGCTTGTTCAGAAGAAAAGCGACAAACGGCCCCATTGCTTGGAGGGCGATGAAGATGAGATAGACCTTGTACGAGACCTTGCCAGCCTCGTTCCGATCAGCGTTGAGACCAAGGTTAATCGCACCGCCCATGATCTGCCCCAACCTCGTCCAAGAAAGCCAGTAAGCCACCATCCGTCCTCTATTTCGCGGCTCAGGATATCCGATCGCAATAGCAGCCTCAGCTGCCCAAAAGATACCCGCAGAAACACCACAGCACGCCGCACCAAAGAGCACAAGCCATTCCACACCATATCGGTTGTTAAGATAAAGACCCGCGCTGTAGGGAGCAAAACCGATGGTTCCGATGACGAGAGCGCCTTTGATGCCGACGTATTTGACGATGCCGCTTGTGAACCAGCAGGAGATGATCATGAGGCAGAAGGTGAGAGCGTTGCCAGTGTTGACTAGGTAGGGTTTTTGAGCACCGCCTGCGCCGAGGGAGTTCATGGCGCCCCAGAGTCCGGGGGCTGCGAAACTGCAGATGCCAAGGATCGTGGCATTGTACAGAGGAGAGCGGTTCCATTTTGCTGGACTTGTTAGTGAGTGTTGGATGGAGTGAGTGGTGGTCTTACGCTTGATAGGTGTTAAGCCAGACGCTTCGACGATTGCATCAGCGGCAGGTTTGTCCTCTGAATCCGACATGATGATGTTGGAATTTGAAGTTGAAAAAAAAAGATAAAGATGAAGATAAGTCGGCGATAGTAAAAAGAATATAAGAAAGACGATAAAGTGCTCTCTGAGGGGTTGGCGTTGCATCAAGATAAATAGCATATCCAATTGAGGAATGGCACCACCACACCCCGGAAATGATAACAACCTCTAAGATAAAGTATGCATATCATCCGCTCGATCGGTGCTGGTGTTTGTTTCATTCGGGCTTAGTCACTGATGGTCGATAAGGATTGCGGTTGCGTGATTCGATCCCTGGGGATCGCCATCTGGTGTGCACTGGCAGCCAAGCTTGTTTTAGTGTTGGACAAACTCCTCCCAAACGGGACAATGCATGGTCTTGGAAGTGTCATCGTAACTCTGCTTGCGACTAGTACACTGTCCGATTCCTCGGGTTGAGGCCGGCCCTTCAGTGTGAGGGCTGCAGATGAGGCGATGACACTTTAGTCGCTGGAAAGGTAGCCCCCGGATGGTCGCAAGCCAGATGGTAGGGACAGCCGAGGCTTTGAAGTCGTCCCAAATCCCAGTTCCTGGAGTTTAGTCTGCAGCCACGAGGTATATTCTGCACGATGTGTCGCATAACCCTGGTCCCATTGAACCCTCCTCCGTAAACATACCACGGCATGCTCCATCCCAATGCATAGCGGGCAGAGCATCGGGAGATCAGACAAGGCATCCCAAAATAGGACTTCCCATCCTCCGAGGAAGCTGTGAGCTACTCTGCAGCCAACACCGTTTCCTCCTACGGTACGCTCACCCCAGCATAGCTGACAGCTGCCCCCTTCCAGATACTTGATGACATCCGGGACGGTTAGCCTGACGTGGAGGAAGTCTATCGTTGAGTTGAGTAGCTCGGTAGGGATCCTGATGGGATTGCCGTAGTCTCGATTCCTGAAGGGGTTGCGATAGCTGTCAAGGTTCTTATCAGGGTGCGCAAGGAAGACATGGTAGTCTTCAACTCCGCTGGAGGTCTGAATTGTACCAAAAGCAGTCCACCTCTTGAATCTCTGACAGATTAATTCCTTCCCACCATCTTCTCGTCTTTCGAAAGTGAACGGTCGCACAAGCGCATAGTCATGTGGTTCTGAGTTCTCAGCAACAGCGAAAGCCAAAATTGATATCCAAAGCTCAAGTGGCAATTCCTTGCCGCCCTTGGACTTGATGAGTGTTGGTGAGCGGGAGACGATACTGTCGACGAAAGCGGGACCGAAGAGGGTTTTGTTCAGGAGTAGGAGGGGTTTCCAATCGAGGAGGTCGTCGACCTCACCCAATTCGACGGGTCGCATTTTGTTCATTTTGATAGGATGTTGTGCTGTGATCTGATGGTGGTTCAGAGATTTGCGTGAGAAGAATGTTGGAGTCTCACAAAGGAGGGAGGTTTCACAGTTTCATTATTGTGACACGTTGCCGTGTGTAACAAGCTTTTCTTCAAACACCTTCATTAATGAATATTCATATTGTGCGTGTGGCAGTGGGAAACCTTGATCATCAATTAATCTTTGCGTGATGTGCATATTGACTTTGAACAACTGAAGTTACAGCCAAAGTTAGACTCGTAACTTAGGATGACTGACAATCTTATGAAGAAGCGGATGGTACGCAACCCAAGGATTGTCATGCGGGCTCATTATTCTACTACTCAAACAAATCTTTCCACATCACTAGTACGACCAAGAGAAGTTGATCAAGATCTTTCCTAGGCTGGAGACCTCAGTGGTTAAAAGGAGTGGTCGGCCGATTTGGGCAGTAAAAGTCTAACAAAAGTGAAAGTTCAGGGTAAGGTTCCGCTGGCATCAATTTGGACACCACAGAGTCAACTTCACCACCATCCGACCACATATGGGATGTCAGCGCACTAGGTTGGTGAGCCATCATGAACCTTAACACATCTAAGGTTGATAAGACGAAAGCAAGCCCTTTAATTACATATGCCGGACTTATTTCCCTGGAGCATTACAAATATCTTGTTAAATGATTCTGGCTTGCGCTTATGCGTACTCCATACACAATTGCTTGTCCATCATCGAATACCCCGGCTCACGTGAATGCTGATTAATTATCGATACTTTTATCCGCCCTCAGTTTGCTGCAGCCGCGCTGCCAAGTCCGTTTCCATTTTCGCGCTTTTTTCGCAAGCGACGGATGGATACGACGTAATGGCTGGCTGAACCGCCGTGTACAATCACCCCAGACTAATTACAAACTAAGCGCGAGTATGATGGGGCTCGACAGCTCTATCACTAATGATCTGCAGGTTTCATGGACTCGATAAACTGCAACGTAAGCGCTATTTGTGAGCGGCAACCGCATCAGGAACTTTTGCAGGATCCTTTACGTACTCATATCCATGGAACTGCGACATTGCCAGGCTGCCCCTCGAACCAACACATCCTTTTCCGATCAAATTGATAATAGGGCCAGACGCGCCACATTTCATGCTAGCCTTACCATCTTAGATAATATCTTCACAAATAAAAACAACCAAGCAGATACAAAGTGACAAATCGAGCTAACCATCGCTGTTACCTTACCCTCCAATACGGGCCGGCCAAACAAGCTTAAACGGCCTCCCCATAACCAAAGACCCCATACCTACCGCAAAATACCTGATCTCTGGGGTGCAGTGCAAGCAAACGTTGAAGGTCGAGGGAATATCTGGGGTGCAGCCCAATATCCCCCAGAACCACACCGGTCTGACCACAATGGCCCAGGCGCTCAAAAGTCTTGCAGTTCGCATTAGTCAATGAGGTATATAACCCCACAGATAAGCGATTGATGGCGGAGATGAACTTTGTCATAGAGTTAAAGCGAGATAAAAATTTCTGCAACAATAACTTGGGCTATAAAAGAGGCCTGGACCCCGGATTTGTTCGGTGGCAATTGACCCGAGGCAAAACTACAATTGAACTGATGAAGCATCATCTCTTGTCCCCCAGAACTTTCTACAAAGGCACTTCCTTTCACCAAAAAGTTCCATGATCTTGGGGCCCCGGAGTAATCTCGTTTTCCGGAAGCGCGCAGAGTGATCTCGACGGTTAGAGAGCGGAGCGCGCATATTGACCAGAGTTATTGTTAGGATATCATAACGTGATGAAATCCATAGGGAACGGATCCCTCTGCCGACCGCCCACCAATGGCACGTTTCACCCACGTAAAAAAATGATGCAGGGTCGGATGTCACTTTGCTCCACAACCGGCAGATATTTCCACCACTTTACCGCTACAGGAAAAGCGCCCTTCTTTTTGGAAGGTTTTTATGGGTTTTGCGTCAGGGGCACGCCACGCCCGGTCTGCGGCATGCGGCTCGTGAGCAAGAAAAAATACTTCGGGCCTTTTTTCGCTCTCTCGCGCTCGTGAAAGATGCAAGACAGGCATGTAATTGCAGGGCGTGCACTGCCGGTCCGGTTGTGAGGCGCACGCTCCGTTACTCGGATTTGACAAACAGGAATTACGAGTTTAAATGGAATAAAAACCTGGAGTAGCTATCTAATCGTCCTCGGCCCCGATGCGCCGGTGGAGGAGCCCGGATACACCGAGCTCTGCGCCTTGGTTCGCCCTGGACCGGTTTTCCCGTTAGAAAGCTCTTCTAGCCGACGGGATTGCATTCCTTTTTAAATACATTGGTCCTGCCTTGCTTCTTTTGAAGATTCTGTCTGATCTCCTGTCATATCACTTCCTTCAACTCTTTGCGATCGTTCTACTCGTCCACATCACACAGGCCATTCGCTTGGTCGTATGAGTAGCCAAGCTTCTACTTCCCTCCCCAACGAACGCACAGCCTTACTAGACCATCACGACACAATGGATTCTTCCCCCAAGGCCAAGTCCTCAAAGCCCGCCAACATGATGGACAACCACCATGACCCCGAGACGGCGGATGACTTCCAAATCTCCCAGCAGAAGCAGCTCGCCGCCCAAGGAAACGCCCACTTCCACCGTCTGGGCTGGAAGCGTCTCGCCGTCGTCACCATCGTCGAGGCCATTGCCCTCGGCGCTCTCAGTCTGCCCTCCGCCTACCACACGCTGGGCATGTTCCCAGGTGTCTTCCTGACCATCACGCTCGGTCTCATTTCCATCTTCACCAGCTACATCGTCGGTCAGGTGAAGCTCAAGTTCCCTCATATCTCGCATTATGCCGACGCCGGACGCCTTCTGCTCGGTCGTTTTGGCTACGAGCTTTTCGGTGCCGCCCTTGTTCTCGAGCTCGTCATGGTCGTCGGTTCGCATGCTCTGACTGGTAGCATCGCGCTCATTGACATCAACGGTGGACACGTCTGCTCCATTGTTTTCTCTGCCGTCTCCGCCATCATCCTGTTGATCCTCGCCATCCCCCCATCTTTCACCGAGGTCGCTATTCTTGGTTACATCGATTTCGTCTCTATCCTGGCCGCCATTGGAATTACCGTCATCGCCACCGGTATCCAAGCCAACGACTCAGCTGGTGGACTCTCCGGCGTTGAATGGTCTGCCTGGCCCAAGGAGGACCTTGGCTTCGCTGAGGCTTTCGTCGCCGTCAGCAACATTATTTTCGCCTTCAGTTTCGCAATTGGTCAGTTCTCTTTCATGGACGAGATGCACACACCAAGCGACTACATGAAGTCCATCTACGCGTCGTGCTTTATCCAGATTGGGATCTACACTCTGACTGGAGCTCTTTGCTACGCTTTCATCGGCCCCGCCGTGCAATCACCCGCTCTGCTCTCCGCCGGACCACTTATTTCCAAGATCGCCTTCGGAGTTGCTCTACCCGTTATTTTCATCTCCGGTTCGATCAATTCCACCGTTGCCCTCCGATATCTTCATGGCCGTATGTTCAAGGACTCAATTCTGCGATACGTCAACACTCCCATGGGCTGGGTCAGCTGGATCACTCTCGTGACCATCTTCACTATCGTCGCTTGGGTCATCGCCGAGGCCATTCCCATCTTTTCTGACTTGCTCTCTCTGGCTTCCGCCCTATTCGTCTCCGGTTTCTCTTTCTGGATCCCCGGTGTCATGTGGTTCGCCCTACTCTGCGAGGGCAAGTGGTTCTCCAAGAAGAACATGTTCATGAGCTGTGGAAGCATTCTGGCCTTTATTATCGGTATCGTTACCCTCGGTGCTGGTACATATGCCACTATCAAGGATATCGTAAGTTCTCACTACTCTCAGTATTATCATTTCCACGTCACTAACAATATCATAGATCGATATCACCTCCACTGGCTCTGCCCACGCTCCTTTTACTTGCCGATCAACCTAGATCATGGTTTGAATTGGTGTTGATGATAATAAGCGAAACTGAATTTTAATGAGATAATATGTACTATAATACAAACTCGATTCCTGACTTCAATTTGCTTCCTCCATTGATGTCTACTTTGCTCTGGTTAATTTAGGCATAAATCAACGTCGTAACTATGGTCCGGATCTCTTCCAACTACATCTTAGAAGAAGCGTACTGCTTGGGCATGAAACAGTACTTGTGCCCTGTGCTCCTAAATTTCTTTGCACGTTGAGTACGCATCATATATGGCCACGACCAGCTGATACTATGAGGATGGGGTGGTCCCTACTCAAGAGATGCTATATCTACAGGATTCGGAGACTATCCTCGTCTGATGGTGCTAAGCGCAGATATTACTTCAGGCATAAAGACATTATTTTATGTATATATCGATTTGGTCTCTCCAACATCAGTCCCAAGTCAGAAAGGTATGAACAATTCTCTTTGTTTACAATTTCCATATGCAAGAAGATAAACGAAGCCGAAGCACTACTACCTCTGAATGAGAACTTTCAGTCGTGACAACAATTGCTTTTCAGCGAGCAGAAGGATATAGCCATTCCTGGAAGCTCGACCTACGTCGTACAGGCGATCCAGTCGAGCCCTCGCTTCCAACACTGGCTCGGCGATCATTACTGTTTCTCCGAACCCAGCTATTGGTCCAATCGGAGCCGGTCGCAGGTGTCTTGGTAGTCATGACTCTCTGCTTATAGGCTGTTGACGATATAGTTAGTATGGAATGACATACAGCCAGAAAGGAGGAAATGGTGGAGCGTACAGCTAGGATCGTTTCTGTTGGGATCTTCGAGTACGGCCTGAAGCTTGGCCTTGGCCTTCTCTGCTAGAGTTTGAGGCGCCATGGTTCTTTGGTGGATGACTAACGAAGGCTATTAGAGTTCTTGAAATGTTCAAAGACAATACCAGGCGAAGTTTGATTCTCGCAAAAGCCGGGAGGGGTCACTCTTTTATCAAACATAGCACAACACGGCCTCGTCACGTTTCGTCATGCCGAGGAAATGATGCACAACGTTTGTCAGCTTCTGCAACAAAACATCCTCCGGATTGCCTCTTCAGGTAGAAGATAGACCATCGTCAACGGCGCACTGTGCCATTAACGTCAGAAACGCGGGGTAGCACACCTTCTACCAATTGTTCAGCGGCTTGTGTTGCAGTGATGTGAAGATGGACACCCTCATCGACTAGTTTCTTGCGTGATTGGAGACAAGGAGACCTTGGCGGAAAGAAACTTCGTGTTCCCGATTGGATGCGTTCTGATGTGACTTTCGGCTTGGACAGGCTGTTCAAGCCAACTGATGATTACGTTTAAAGCTGACAATTGGTATAGCTTCATAGTTTATCAATACCTCTTCGACATATCGGCATCATTGCTGTTTACCCTATGTTCGATGTCTAAGCGTAAAACGTGGGAGTTGCTGTGTTAGACTCCCGATACAGACAATGTCAAGACGGAAGGCCTTGGAATGGACTTGAGAGAGGAAACCTACGCATCGTCAAGACTCAAGCCCGGAATTTCTAGTTATGTTAATTCCATCTTATTGTCAGTTTTCGTTTGATACAGAATAAAAAATATCATTTGTGATCGGAACCAGAATTTGCCTCGCGGGACTCTGCTCAAAAGCTTGTGAGTATGTTTCTTCCGGAAATTGACCAAGAAACCATGTCGAAAAAGTTGCTTCCGTTTTGCCTGCCAGCTGAGGAAAAGAAAATGCTTGCTCTATGATCCAAACAGCTTAGACACAGTTGGCCTTTTTCTCATTGTTAATACCCTGTAGTGATCTGGATACCGGCGACTTCTCGATCTGGCTAGGTGGGCCTTGAACCTGGCTGCTATAAGTAATTGAGCAGTCTATTCTCTTATCAGAGCGGTCACTGTACCAATATTTCTGTCAACTACGATCTGGCCAAGAGCTGTCGGCCAATTTCACGGTTAGGTTCAGCTGAGGATCCATAACCCTGCGGATTCGCTTGAGAAAGACCAACAACTGTTGGTTCAGGAAACATGACCCTAGAAAATAGTGAGGCACAGCCGTAAGCTGCCTAAAAACGCTCCATAATGATGCATAGGTGGACCAATAGAAGCACTGTGCCTGGTGGATTAAATTAAACAGGCCCAGTGATGATGGAAACAAAAACAACACATTCCCGGCCGTTCCCCCTTCACTCTCGTTCTTTAATGTCATTCACTCTTTTTGTTGCCATGGCGAGACTCGATCTATTACTTGTCTCTCTTTTTCTCTGGGTGGTTCCGACAGCTGCCCAGGTACCTGTTATTGCTCAACTTACGCCTGAGGGCTGCTATCGTGGACAACCCCGGTTTGCGCTTCATGCCGGCTACACAGGCACCCAGGCCGAGCGCGAGAGATGCATAGAGTCATGTCACAGGAATGAGTCTCCGATTGTCGTATTTGGTGAAAACAGTTGCTGGTGTGCCAATGAAGATGCCTACTCAAGGGCAGATAGCGTTGACGAAACCCGTTGTGTGCAATGTTTGATCAAGAAAGACCCCGAGTGCGCCCGACACGAGAGAGATCTCCACCAAATCATCAAGCTTACCACTGATGAGGAGCCCAAAGAGCATCCCCCCAAGGTCGGACAGATCACGGCACAGGGTTGTTATCATACACGTGTACGAAGATCAATGACGCGGGGGATGATGCAAGATGATAAGTCTCTACTTGCGTGTGCCAAATCGTGCGCCGAAAATGGCATGCCTCTTGCTACAGTCAGCGGCCGGGTCTGCTACTGCACTAGGTCTTATCCAAGTGACAAATACAAAGTTGCCTCCAAACAGTGTTATATGCCATGCTCGAGCGAGGGCGACAACGATAGGTGCCGGATTGGGCATGCGTATAATCCTCGTCGAAGCTTACGCTACCTCACGGTCTACGATACTGGTCTTGGTGTGGATGTCGCAACAGATTCCGGTTCCGATCGTGTCTCTAGGCCTACGTCGGGAGAAAAAACCACCGAGTTCGAGCCCAAGTCCCTCTCGAGACAGGTAGCACGTTGCTACACTGACGGACCTGTAGATGCGGTCTCAGTGCCGCTGGACTCGGCGGAAATGAACAACTTCCACGAGTCTTGCTTACTTGCCTGTAGAAGAAGCGAGAGAGCTATTGCTATTATGCAAGACACCCTGTGCGCCTGTGCCCCGGCGTACCCTCGTACTTTATCAGCGACAACTGCTCGCAACTGCCACATTCCATGCCGCGGCGACGGATCCTATTCCTGTGGAGGCGTTCAAGATGACCGCGGAACTGCCTTCTCTGTATATAGAACAGGATTCACGCCCGCCCCGAAGCCCCGCATAGGCGCGCACGGCTTTCAAGGGTGCTTTAACGTGCAACCTGCGACTGTGGTGCTGAAAGAGTTCAGAAGAATGAACTCCGTCTTTACCTGTACCCGATACTGCAAACGCGAAGACCGAGCTGTTGCAGCAATCAAGGCAGGCTGGTGTCTCTGCGCCGACACTTACCCATCTGAAGATGCCAAGGTCAGCGATAGCAAATGTAGCACCATTTGCCCAGGCTGGGCCGACCAAGTCTGTGGTGGACGTGGTGTCTGGAGTGTTCACAACACAGGAACAAATCTCAATGTGGGTAGTGATGTACCCAGGACGGAGAAGGGCAACAACCCAAGTAATTCTCCCACAGCGAGGCCGCAGTGCACAATCCCTGGCTTGGAGAGTATCTATGAGGCATTCTCATGGGTTGTAACGAAGGTGGAAGGGTTTGCACACAATCTCAGCGAGGCTATTGGTGGGTTTATTGATGGTGCTCAGGATATATTCGACGCTTGTCTGTGGAGAGTGATGGTGTTTGTCTCTGATGCTATATACTCGGGCGAGGGCGATGTAGGTCTTTAAATGTATTAGTCTTTTATCTCTTATGTTCTTATGCCTATATGGTTTCCAAAAATTGGTTTGGCAGCAAATTAGCATGTACCAGAGTACGAGACAAATGAATGAATTTTAAACCGTTCAACCTTCGAAGTCTATATGCTTTCAGAGAAAGGGGAACAACACAATGGGCTGAAAGGCATTGTTGTGCAAAGTTGATCAAGTGATTGTCAATCAGGCATGGAACTCCAAACTCACGGCACAACAAATGAAAAGATTGATTTTTAGTGAGACGATAAAAGCTTAAGTTCATAGAATCTCCTAGTTTGATAAAAAGTCGGTACTGGAAAATTAAACATTGAAACCTAATATACGACAAACTTCTCCCTGATAAGAATAGCCTTCTATGTGACATGAACTCCGATCCATTAAGTATCAAAAGGTTAGACGTAGCCGTTAAAGCCGCGTCATCGTAGTTTTAGCGAGACAGACCGTTAGTATAGAACGATGACAAGGTGTCTGTTCAGTGGCCTGTACCGTATCCAGATTGAGCGTTCGATAACAGTCGCTCTCTCTCGTCGTCGGCTTCCATTTCTGTCTTCTTTTCGGCAAAGCTCTTACCCTTGACGGCAACGAAGACAGTAAGGATAATCCCGACAAGAGCTCCCAGACCACCAAGAGTTGCATTGATAGGAATTGGGTTATTGTGTAGCGGGCCGTGCGTGAGCGCATCAAGTCCTGACTGGGAAAGCTGAGTAATTCCTGAGATACACGTGATGGTTCCGTAGATGCGTCCGAAGGTAGCAAAGCCAAAGACTTTGGTCGCATAGTCACTGTATCTTGGGTTAGCATGGGAAGCACTTTAGGCGTTGGGGGGTTTACTCACGAGATGGCTGAGTAGTAAAGAGGGCGGAAGATGACAAATGCAATAACCGTGATGTATCCAGCCCATAGATGCGACAAGCAGTTGAGAACTCCAATCACAACGATGAAAACTGTCAAAACACCCCAGGTGGTAGGTACACTTAAATTGTTGAGCAGAAGCCCAATGAATGGTGTCGAAGCAACTCCTCCGACGGGCAACGCGACATCGAAGAATTCGTTGATGCGTTCAGCTGCCTTCTCGGAACCCAGCATGTAACGATACTGCGATCTGACACTGGCGATGAAATAATTCATGCGAAGCATTTGTAGAATTGTCAATAACAAGATCAGGATGAACCACGGCGTCATCATCTGCTTGTGGGCAGGAACGCCGTGAAGAACACCCCAGACACCACTGGCTTCCTGTCGGCCTTCCTCCTCTTTGATGCGCTCTCCTCGCTGCTCCCTGTCACCAGTGAGCTCCTCAATCTTCTCAAGCTTGTGTCTCCTGTGATCAGCGCGAGCGCTTCGAACACGCGTCAATTCATTAGAGTCGTCGATCTCGTCATCTGATGCGTGAACGTCTCTGCTACGGTCCTGGGCGCTCTCAATCTTTTTCTCCAGCTGGGGCAGAGTATGGTATGAGTGTGCCGGCATCCACAGCATTTCAGCCAAGAAAATGAATACCGGAACAGAAATGTAGCCAAAGAAGAACTTGTCGAGTGTGAACTTGCCGCCCGATGCATCATATGCCATGCGGTAGAACAAGAAAACAGCTGCGGAAGCATCGAAGGCGCCGGTGACGAGGGCGACAATCAGCCCGGAATATTTCGGGAAAGCATTTGCGAGTTGGAAACTGGAGACGAAGAGAAAAGTACCACCAAAAGCGAGAAGTATGTTGCCAGCGAGAAATCCATGAAATCCGGGGATTGAGAAAGAGAGGCCCATCATCAAAGAGCCGAGGGTGAGAAGCAAACTCGAGATAAGCCAACACGCGCGACGGCCAAATCGATCAAGGGCAGATCCGGCAAGGAGGGATGAGACATTGGCAGAGATGGAGGCTGAAATGAAGAGGAGATTTAATCGCATATCTTGTTCAGCGCAAGGGACTTCAAAGTCGGGCCTTTTCCCTAATTTCCGTTGATCATGATGACAAAGTTCAGAATAAATGCCTTCAGCGATCAAAATTGGCTTAATTGCTGCAAAGCCAAATACAATACCTGCCGCAAACCAACACGCTATTATCCCAGTCGCTACTTGGACTGCACACAGTCAGACAATCACTGTTCCCATCGTTCGAATGTTTGTACTCACCGTATCGCTTCAGATTTGAGACCTTGTACGCCGCGAGGTTGGGCAACTTCTGGACAATATCCACAGGCGCAAAACTCAAGCGTCGCCATTCTGACCGATCAGGAAAAGAAACGTATTCTTCCCCAGGAGCTATGATGGTTTGTGTTCCAAAGCTGGGCGACACGCTCGGATGCGTCGGCCCTTCGTAGTTGGGATTCGCTGGGCCTTCGTAGTCGAAGCCCTGTGTCTGGGTCACATGCTGAGCGAGAGACATTTGCGATGATGCGGAATGATAATGGACTACCTGTAAGCACAGCAATGGACGGACGATTGGGAGGAGGAAGAAAGAGGCGCACTGCACGAAGATTTACATTAAAAAAAGGCAATGGGTTAACTTAGGAAAATGCGGTCAAGGTCAGGAAGTTTCGGCAACGTTCTCTTGTGAACCGTAGCAAGGTGACGTCAACGAAGCCTCATGCTCACGGAATTGGAGGGAGATCTCGGAGGATAATTCCCGCCATCAGACGATCGACCGGGGGGGACCACAAGCGAGGGTATTCGCAGCTCATGTTGCAACCGTGAAACTTTATGTGGGTTGGGGGCCTCAGGCAGAGACAGCCGATATCGCTTGGTTGATGCTTGCCGAAGGTTCGCGAAACTTCGCCGACCAGGGAATGTGCAGGGTTTGGGTCGGGCTTACTACCACGCCACGAGTGGGATGTCCTGGATGTGTAACATCAGTTGGAAGGACAAGATTACGATTCGAGTCGTTGCGGCCTCCTTTTCGAGTTTCTCAACTTTTGGTCGGGTTTCAGTGGTGTTGCACGACATTACATCCCTCCATCCGTATTGATACGGATGGAGACATCCCCGCATTCCACAACTGCCAGAACCAAAGAGACCTCTAAAGTCTATTTCGTACGAACATATGCTGTCTTGTATGAAATGGAGTCATTTCTGCTATATTAATATTGATGTTAAACTGTCATTATATAGCCGAAAAAGCCTCTTTCTGTAGATATATGGCCGTATGAATCATAGGTGCAATGTATGTAGGCGATAAGAAATGGGTCACCAGTATCCGAAGTACGATAAGCGATCAATGTCCATCGTACCGTTCTAGGCTTGAGATCATCTAAACAGGCTGAAAGTCATAGCAAATATCTGTGATAGGCACCTTGGCAGAGTACAGATTAGCTCTCCACCACTTTGTCGCAAAACCTTCCAGGTTGAATTCAAAATCCGACTTGAGAGAGACATCGCATTCCTTTGATGCACCGTCAACATGAATTGCCGAACCCGAGTTCGAAGCAAGGGCCGACTGCTCAGCGTCAACAGTGAACTTATTGACAAACTCAGGCGTGGCTACAAGCCCACTACTAAGATCAACCAATCCGCCGAGGAGCTTGAATGTGAGTTGAACAGTCAATGATGCACTGGCGTTCAATCCAACTTCTACACTCTCGCTGATATTGGCATATGAAGTATACTGTGGTGTCCATCCCGTAGCGATGTTCTTGCTGGAGTCGAGCGCGTCAAGATGGACGTTGGCAGATGGGATAGCTACTCCTGCGCCGGCTCTGACCGAAACTGCAGCGGAAGTATCGACGTCAACTCCAATGGCGAAGGAGATGCCGGGACCAAGAGAAAGAATCCCGGGGACTTCAACGATGGTGAATGTGAGAGTGTCAGGGTCGTAGAGGATAGACTTGGACCAGGCCGCGGCCACATCGGCCGATAATGCGATATCCGCTGAGAAATGCGTGTCTAGATCAAAGTAAAGTTGTTCCATCTGATGATGTTAGTATATCCCTGTAGTCAACCATTCTGAACAACTCACCTTGAATCGCCAGAAATTGTACTTGGCACGGCCCGAAAATGTGATAGTGGAAGAAAACTCCGCCTCTTCGGCTTTGATGGTCACCCAAGGCGCTTCACTAAAAAGGATTGTATCTCTTTCGAGGCCAGCGTCAAAGTTGAGGGAAAGGCTCGGATTGAGGGTAAGACGCTTCTTCAACTTTGTGGCAGGGATGGAAGTGAACGACATCTCACAACTCTCTACGACCCGTTAGTCCTGTTTCGTGCATTTGAAGACATACATACCAGCTATATCAGCTAGGTCTTGACCTGAAGCGTGGCAAGTGATGGACCTTTTTTCTTTGTTTGTTGCAACACCATCAACAAGATAGAAAGCCTGGCCGATCTTAGGGTTGCAATTTCCCATGTTATTTGTGATAAGAATAAAAGCCTGGTCACCTAGCCAAGTCTTCGCGGCCGTGTCGAAAGCAACAGATTTGCCAAACTGAACCGTAACGGAATCAGCGGTACAATGCACAGAAACAATAGCATCGACGTAATCCAAGACAACAGCCGGATGATTCATAACAAGATCCATATCAATAGCGCCCTTCTGGGTAGTAATGTTCGAGGCCGGAAAGGTTTGGTTCAGAGGCTTGTCAACATTGCCATATGACATAGAAACGTTCTTCTTAGGTACGACATTCTTGGGATTAGCACGGTCGATCTTTGCGGGAGTGCGAGGGAGGAAGGTGGCTGTGGAGTTGTGGTGAGTTGCAGAAGTTGCATGAACTGTGCTCTGTGACGGTTTAGACCGCAAGTTAGTCGGCTTAGTGTATGCAGACGTAGTTGTCTGGACAAGAGCAGAGGCTGTTTGGGTGGGCATTTCAACAACAATGTATTTGACAGAACAGCCACATGAATCATCGGCTGAAGCAATCACACCGAGGCAAAAAAGCCAGAGGCTGAAAAGAATGGACGAGAACATGGTTCTCATGTTAAAAAACGGGAAAATTGCTAAATGAATGACAAGGCGATGCCTGGGTTGAGTGTGACGAGAAAGGCATGATCACGGAAATAACTACGATATATATCAGCATCGTAGAAGTGATGGGAGATGCAAAATAGAGTTTGTGTCAACGGTGACTTGGCAAAGTCTAGACCGAGGAAGGGAGGTATATAACACCGTTGACTCTATAGTTATGCACTCCATTAAGGGTTCAGCTTTGAGTAGTCAAGCCATTAAAACCCCTGTCGCACGTCAGAACGGTCAATCCCGAGCCGTTATCCATTGGTTATACCCGGACCCTAGTCAAGATAGGGAAAGGTTTGGAACGGTGGTGATAACTACTCAGGTGGGTGATTACAGGGGTCCAATACTACGTAGTATAGGGGAAAGTGTGGGCGGATTTAATGGGATAAGAACAAGGGACGTGATTGATAAGTCAGTCGATAGTTCTATTGGTTTGTAACAAGTGGTGAGTGCTTGTGTGTCAAGAACTCAAGGGTCAGGTGGGGTTGAGGCACGGCATGGCCGCCAACAGTGTCTTGGCGTGAGGGAGAGGCTGTCACGGTAGTGATCTTTGATCTTGTGCCTGTTACAAACTTCTCAAAAATAGAGATATTGTTCACTAGAGATTTTGATGTAGCATTTGGTTAACCATTGAAAGAGCCATTGGTATATGCACTTCTTGAGTCCCATCCTCTGACTAATTTTGAACTTAGGAACTTGTTAAAGAGCCGAATCAGTTAACTTCCGGTCTGGTAGTTGCAAGGCTCAGGGGAGGCTTTCACATGTGCTTCGGCAATTGTGTAAATCCGCTCACAGCGTAATTGAACTATCCCTATTTTGTATGCAGGACTACACTTGTTGGAGATCCTCTAATTACATGTAATACCCCTGCAAAAATCGACCTTACCCAGAAGGTAATCTCACAGCTCACAATCGTTAAGGTAACACAATGCTACTTAATCCCTAGCTCAGCTATCATCATCCCTGCAGACGAGGTCACGGATCGAGAAGTAGATTGGTTGCGCATAGACCGGAGATCAAAAGAGTGACCGGTGGGATTTATCGTAGAAGTCGCATGTGATGTGGATCAAAGTTAAAGGCAGGGTACATCACCAGATTGACATCATAAACATACCCGTTTCTTTCTTTTGTTTCCTCTTTGTGCTTGAAAGAGAAATCTGTAGTATACTTCCTAGACATATATAATTAGAATGTTTTGCCGCTAGACCACTGTTCAATGGCACTACCGGACCAGTACAACTGCAAGTCGCTATTGTAAACTGCATTATAGCTGATGGTAGACGCAGCTGGATAAATCAATTCGAAGAGCACCATGCACAGCTAGCTGCGTCGTGTCATCGTCTTGGGCAATTGTGCTCAAACTTTACTCAATAAGATGTATGGATACAGTGATTCTGTATTCCAGGTAACTCTGCGACCGAGGACCGTCTATGTGTCTGGCAGATATACCATGATCAATAATTAAGCCGAGAAATGAATAGGTTCGTTCAACTTTTTCGACTTCACTGGACCCGTCGACCAGTACTACGTCGAATACTTATAACATGTATCCTGTAATAAACGCGCTGCGGTGATAAATCCCCACTCCCTACTTTGGTGAATGGCAGTCAAAAGGTGACGCTTCTGCGTACAAGTTGCTGCATTTAGGAACCGACAATAGGTTTCTGCTGAATAATACCATTTCTCCTTTTCGCATTCTGATATTATTAAATCCGGAGAAATATAATATACTCTATCTCAACTCAATTGAAAATCCGTGAAGGCCGATAACAGGGGAACACAAATGACTCTCATTTTTATTCTCCTTGTATAAAACCGTGAAGCTGACGATGCACCGTCAAAGGGTCCCCTGTGGCACGTGTGATAGGGACTAATTTTACTGGAGGGATGACCCCTAGATCTGTCGGCCCCACCACACCTCGATCTGGGATGCAAGGGCAACAAACGGTTATTGCAATGCCGATATAACGGGGCTGAATAACCACAGAATATTGACGTCAGAAAACTGTGGACAAGTAAAGATTTTCTGACTATAGAATGAGCTAGCCGAGTGAGTGCGGAAGAGGCCAGACAAAAGATGTAGAAACACACGAGAAAGTATAGCCTTGAATGTCTTGTGGCACTCAATACTTATATCTGTGTCACCCACTGGGCGTATCACCGCACAAGCTTTTTGCAGTGACACAACGTCAAACCTTGAAACACATACCGCCGTTTCTCATACAGCGATAGAGGGTCTCAAGCCATAAGAGGTTACGCCGGATTAATTCCTTATCTTTGTGGCGATGGTGTCTTAGTGGCCTCAACTAACCCAATTGGAACGCCCCGACGGTCCAGAACGTACAGTGGTACCTGCTCGACACGAATTTCTGCCAGCAAATTCTTTTCCTATACCGACTTTCCTATTCTTTTCACTCTTTACTTCATTTCTCCCATTATTCCCGCCACCAATTGCACCAATGGAGTTCCAAAAGCCCAGCCTCCCACCTAAGGCACCTAGGAGTACACCAAAAGCTCCAAATGTAGCCGCCACCCATGACTTGGACTTTTACGTGCATCCGCATTTGGTGCCAGACCAAGACCCTTGCAAGGGCAGGCTTCTTCGAGCCACGGGCCCCATCCGAGAAGGAACCGTCCTCCTCGTTGACACAGCTTATGCTATCGTCCCATCCGTGACCTCCGATAACGAACCGCTTATCTGCAGCAATCTCTCGTGCTCCCGTCGTGTACCGCAGAATGGACGTGCCGTGCGCTGTGAAAATGCCTGCTGCAGGGATGTCGTGTGGTGCAATATCGCCTGCCGAGCGACGGACAAGACTCGCCATGATTTTGAGTGTTCCTGGTTGAAGAAACACGCCGATGCTCTTCGACGCAACGAGGGCGAGTACAACTTCGCTACAGTCTGGCACGTTGTTCGTCTGCTTGCTACGTGGAACGTTGAGTTACACGGTAATGCTGTCGCGCAACACCGGTATCCATGGGAGGCTCATTTCTTGCGCGGTTGGAAAGCCGTCGATATGTGTTGTGCTTACCTCGACTCGTGGCCCGAGCCGCAGATAACATTCTGGAAACGACTGGTCGATGAGTATCTAAGTGATGCATCCGTTATGTCATGCCTGCTAAGTGCCGACGAAATGCTTTCGCTATTGTGCAAGGAGGAGACCAATACCTTCGGTCTGTACCCAAGGGTCACTGGATCTCAATCTGTGAACGATCGTTCTACGCCTAGAGGTGAAATGTACGGCATGGCGCTGTTTCCCAGGGCTGCTCAGTTCAACCATTCATGCTTACCCAACGTGAGTTAATGCTAAGATGCAGGGATTGTATCGCTTACTAACAATTATCTCAGGTGGCCCACAAGCCCGACGGCGAAGCTCGGATGGTTTACACTGCAGCTCGTGACATCGTGAAAGGCGAGGAATGCATGATTACCTACTTCGATCTCTCGACAAGCCAAGATGTCTCGAGTAGGCAGCATTATACCGAAGAGCAATTTCGGTTTAAATGCACTTGTGACCGGTGCCTGGAGGAAGAAGCTGAAAATAATCTCGACGGAATGGACTCATTACCTTTTGGGTTTTGAAAGACTATGGGATGGCGTTTAAGGTGATTATCAAATACCTATCAAGAAATATGGCAATGGAAATGCATAATCCTATCCTCCGACCCGTCGGATGTGACTGACTAATGATGCATGCAAATATGATGAGGCGTGTGGCTGCTTTGCCAAGCCTATATACTGTGAGTGAAGAAACTTCAGCTTCACGACGCCAAGGGTGATTAAACCCCCCGAGGGCAGCGAGATACATCTAAAACCACGGTCTACTACCCAGAAACTTGTCGACCGAGCCTGAATAAGTTGCTGGCCTTCGTTTACTCCACGAATAGCTTACCTGCTCGTGAACTTATACATGGCCTAGACACAAGTTATCTATGTGGACATGAGAGCTATTGTGAACAAGGCAGGAAGCCAATTGTGAAGCATTGATCTAGGTGCCTACCTTACGGTAGCTATAGGAATAATGCAATTGCATTACATAATATGTTATCCATATGGACGAAAGTAGTAGTAATATGCTCATAGGTAAATTCGTGAAGCCTAGTCATATAGTGCAAGAGTGAGCACTGGTGATAGATAACTTTTAATTTGACCACGATCTTCATTGCTTAGTATCTTAAGGTTGTATTAAACGAAAGGTCACAGTCTAGTCGTATGTCTAGCTATATATGATATCCCTAACAGTCTTCGGCCACACTAACCCACACCCCGCCTTATTATACGTCCGCTACGGTCCGCATCAATTCGATGTAGGAAAGAGTAAGACCTGTTGACCCCAGTTAACAGCAGTCTCTGCAGCAGTAACCGCCTTCTCCCAATCCTCCATAGGAAATCCTCCCTCCACAACCTCATGACCTGCATCTTTACCCAGCTTGAGGACACCAGTCTCGATCATCTTGACCAACGAAGCCAGTTCCTGTCGCGTATACATAAACCGCGCGTTGATCGTAAGGTTGCGAGTCATGAGACTAGCATAATTGACCTTGATATCAAACATCATTCCTAGTAAGACTACACGACCAAAAGAGCCAACAGATGCGAGAGATACGTTGAAGTGGTGAGGTGATGCAGTAGCAGAGGGCGGAGAAACATCAATATAGGCATCGACGCCTTCGGGGGCGAGCGCTCGAATGGTTTCGGTATCTTTTCTTTCATCTCCGCTGAGCTCAACCGCAGTAACGCGGGGGTAGCGGTCTGTCAGAGGTTTCAGTTTGGATGCCGAGCGGGAAATCGCAAGCACTCGGCAACCAATCTGAGCGGCTAGCTCAACGACCGCTCCCGAAAAGTGTCCCGTCGCTGGAGCGACGATAACAGTTTGACCAGCCTGAAGATTGGCTGAAACGATACCTCCGTATGCTACCGAGAGTCGCTGGATGTAGCTCAGGTCACCGTAGGAATAACCCATTTCGTTGATCAGAATCTTTTCATTGAGGGGAATGACGTTCTCCATGGGAACGATGGCAATGTCTCGCCAAAAGCCTTGCCAGAGGTTGAACAACTTGACGTCGCGCTGTGCGGCGCCATCATGAATACCGAGCAAGACCCGGGTGTTGGGGTCATCTCTTGCTATAATGAAGTTGTTCAAATACACGAGCTGGCCGGGCTGGAGAGCAACTGAATCAGGCCCAACGGAAATTACACGACCGATACCGCCATCACCGGGGTTGTATGGGGGTGTGAAGGACAGAGGAGTGTTTCCTGCAAAGCCTTGTCGTTGGTGAGGACGGACGGGTGTGCTGTACACACGAACGACCACTGATCCTGGTGGCGTGGGGTTTGGAATTGGAGTCTTGTCAAGACGAAGAGGCTCGTTGAAAGCGTGAAGGACGAGAGAAGTGGAAAAATCGGGAATGGAATGGTCACCCATGATGAATATAAGGAAGTGATTGTGTGATGGTGTTTATGTGTAGTTGTGAATGTTCAGTGTTGCTTGTTTGTTTATGATGAATACACAACGAGACGCAAGCTTGATTCTTATAGTCCTCTACGGATATTTTCAATTCTCCATATTCTCCTGAGGCGGAGTCATTATGATACGTGCAGGTGTATTGAATCTGATGTGTTCGGCGTAAGCAATGCATGGTCGGAAATATCGATTACCCAAAGCGGTAATCATCAGATCCGATATGTCCGCCATGACGGCGAAGGATTCGCCTCCACTTTAATCCACCACTTATACTTATCTGGACGGCTCAAAGGATGCCTCCCCAATGCTCCGTTGGTAGATCGCTTTATAATCAAATGATGCGTTTATCTCTTTAATGGTCCCAAGACTGCAGTTTGCACATTTTATAGAGATAGAGACTTTCTAAGCAGGTAGGGTGATATTCCAAGACCGACGATCTAATCGGCTATCATTCCGTAAGGAAAGACAGTCGAAGATAAAAGCTACCTATGAAATCATCGGTTAGTAGGCTAATTATTCCTGCTTGGTTATACATCTTATTAGCCTGGATCTGTAAAAGTACCTATAGTGAGACCAAGATTTGCAGGCTTCTAAAGTCGAAGTAACCCGATACGCAACTGTAGTCTTAGGATGATTAAAGAGATATAGATCTGGATATAAGTTAAATTTGTTTCGCTGTGTCGACTGATGATAACCCTGGTGTATTAAGAATACTTCGCCACAATTGAAACAAGCAGCATGATACCGAATGCTCGTCCCCATGTGTCTTATCTCCGGATCAATAGAATGTTGAACATCCCTTTTTTGGTTCGGCGGTGCCTTCTCGTCTGCATTAGGGTTCGAAATGACATGAGAGATGCAAGATAAGCCAGAACTACTTGAACGAATGTCTGCAAAGGTAATCCAAGAACCAAACCTATCTCGACTTTCCGAGTGCATATGAAATGCAAACGGGCAGAAATATCGTAGCTGTGTATAACTTTGAAGAGCATTTAATAACCGCTCCTAAGCTAGATGGTATACTTGATGTCTATGCCAATACCTTACTGGCTACCATCGCTATAATTGATCCTGTTTTCTATCGTGCCTTGTGTTGTACTCGCGGTGATACAAGCAAGAAGCAACCAGTCTGATTGGATTGTTCAGTTATTGTTGGAAGACTCGATATGTGGTAATTCGGAATGAGAAATCTTGGTCCGATATGTTAAGCACAAGTTATGGATGTTGTTCTTAAGGTCTCCCACATTGAGCCTGATACCAAATTAGCAGGGATGTTGCAAAGGTAAACAGACCATCGTACTTATATCAATATCGATTGCGTGGTTCACTGAGCACCAAATACTACTTCGTAGGTAGTAAACTTTCAGCAGATTCTCTGCACGCAAAGTCTCTCCATCATTATCATCATCCCGGCGTAGGGTATTAGGTAGTTCTCAATCAGATGAAATATGCTGAGGTGGTCATATCAGTTCCCAAATCCTGTGATGGTCTATGCTTAACTCTCGAGCTTTACCTACATATGAAGCTTTCTTTGCTTAACGTGCTTGGGAGAATTTTCAAGAGTTTAAGTGATTGAGGCGGACCTATCTATCTGAATGACAAGGACATGACTCCTGATCAGATAACCCGTCTCCAGAAGACGTGCAGACCCCCCTCCACTTGTCGGCGACCAATAAACAAACCATCCACCAAGTAACGCCCAGTTCGAATCGAAATGCATAGCTGGAATTTGGGCGGCAGCCTGACTACTTGACTCGTCAAGGAAAGATCATCCTATGTGGATCGCCTTCCTCCATTGCATTGGTGTTTCACTCGCGATCTTCAGCTGGGCCGTCATTACATTCCCTTCGAAGACTTGGCATCAACGATGATTGGGAGAATAGCGCCAGAACCATGATGATGCTACTGATTGACCTGTTAAAAGGCTCCATTGACGGTAGATTCGTGCAAGGGAAGTGTTGTGAAATGCCACTGCGCAAGCCGCTTGGACCTTTCAGCCAGCCACATAAGCCAATCTGGCCCTAGTCAGCAAAAGCCGATCTCAATAATTTCGTGGGTTGGCTGTCCGACAGCCAATAAAACTACTAGCAAAACGCTGTGGTAAGACATTTTAATGTATATCCCTAATAGTCCCAAGGCTTAGTGACGAGTTGCAGATTCGCGGCTTGCTATAGGACATTCAGGCTGTCGATGGCTGCAGCTAACGCTGAAAAGAGCTCTTGGATTCCAAGAGCCGCCTCCCTAGCCGAAAGGCTAAATGATAGTTGAGACACGGCTGGTCGGTACCCCGGGCTTTGGCTTGGCTGATGAGCAAACTGGGGCCCAGGGAGATGTAGAGAGACATGCACATGCCGATGCAAGCTGCTACCTGGATACCCGTGGGGACGTCGATCAACTTTACACTACCTTAAGAAGGACGACTCACCCGGCAGTGTTGAAGGAAATCCGCATCTTTAATCTCTCTAGCTTCTTGTTCATCATCAGAATCACCAACATGCTTTTCCAGTCTCTCTTCATCTCTTCCCTTCTGACCAGCGCTGTCGCTGTGTATCTGCCCCAAGTCCAGCAGAAGAGTCTTGACAAGGATAGCTGCGACTGCTCTGGAGACAATGTGCGATACAACGCCTCACAGACAAAGGACTACATCTGTGGTGACAAGCGTCTTGGACCCAGTCGTCTACCCAAGAAGCTTCCCCTTGGAACATTTGTTACTGGCTACGACCGTTTCGGCGGGCTCTCTCCAAATGAGTTCCTCGGAAAGTGGTGGAACACCACGGAGCGAGAGGATTGGAAGGGTGAGATGGGTGAGGCTGGCTGGATCTACCCAGAGAAGTATGGTTTCGAGCTAGATGAAGAGGCCCTTCCCATTAAGGCCAATGTGGATCTCCAACCTGGTATGCTGGTCGACCGTTTCGGTGAAAACACTGGTAAGTTGAAGTCAGCGACTTTAGGTACAAGATCTAACACATCCCAGGACGCTACATCTCTCCCGCCACTGCTCCTTTCGCCCAAAGGGCTCTGCACCCCCAGAACCTTGACACTGGCAAGAACAAGGAGTTTCCCAACAACTACCACGTCTACAAGGTGGTGAGAACATTCACCGTACAGGCTGGTCCCATCAGGCCATGGTTTGGTCAGCCAGGCTTTGGAGTTCAGTTCTTCCTCGGCAATGGTATCAATGTGAACGATTATCTGGTTAATGGACATTTGAAGGAGGTTGATGCATCCGAGCTTGTGAGAGATGCACCAGGCTGTGGATACGACGTTGAAGACGATGACTCTGAGCCGAGCGATCTTTGAAAGGCTAACCC
>ONZP01000576.1:0-14923 GCA_900312805.1 Fusarium torulosum
CGTCAAGCGTCAAGCGTCAAGTGTATCTATCGTCGACTTACAAGCCAATTCCTAGGCTATAAAAATGGACAAACGGGACAAAAGGACGAAGGAGAGTAGCGGCCTGGGAGGGGCGTGATTGATGGGGCTCCAGCTATCATCGATTTGGCGAATGGGCTGGGCCTGGTTATGGTATGGAGCAGCAGCAAAAGAGCTCAAGAGGCAGAGAAAAGTCAAGGGGCCGTCTAGTTCGTGACGGAGTAGACGCAGTTAGAATTGCCAATGAATGGATGAATCGTACAGTAGCAAAGGGAGGCAGTGAGTGATAGGTAGGAGACCAGAAAAAGCAAGGCTACAACATTACGGGAATGGCCATTAAGCAAACAATGGAGCTTTGGTAGAAGGCAGCCCTGTCTGCACGCGTGGGGAGTCCAAGGGTTTTGAATGGGTGATGACAAGGGATCAAGCGGAATGACAAGGGAGTCGGTGACGGGATGACGGAAGAGCCTACAGGGCATTTTATAGCTAAACACAAGATAGAAATAGCTCAACCAAGCAATATATTGTCTATCAGCAATTCTGAATGATGAAGAAGAATAGGCAGGTGTAGAGTTAATCAATAATCTGTAATAAGAATAATTATATGTCCCGTTCTCGAACTACCTATCATTAACAGCTAGTTATATCGGTCTTGCTATTGCGGATGTCCAAGAAATAGACACCCATCCAATTGTACTCCATACTTCATAAATAATTGCGGGAGGCTGCCGACGCCAAGTGCCATTCCACAGGGGGAGAGCTCCCGTGAGTTATCGCCAGAATGGAAAATGCACCGACTCGACCCTGTATTGTATTATTCAGTTTTTGCGCAAAAGTAAACATCTGCCCCTGATGATCCTCTATCCATGATCTGATTCTGAGGTGACGTCTTTGACGCTGCAGACATAGATGTTACACACAGTCGAAGCTTCAATACCATAGAGTCTTGAGCACATAAGTTAATACGTAGTAGTTTGATGAGCCTCAACCCTTTCGATCTCTAGCTATACTCTTGTTATTCTCATCTCCCACTACTAAAACCCTTGTCGCCGTCTCCGAAAACGCACTGAGCACCGAGCACCGAGCACCTCATCTTGACTGCTGCCAACAGACAAGCGGGCCGAACGGAAACATCCTGGCATCTCCATCTCGGCTACAGCCTGCAGGGAACACTCGGTTTTTTGCTGATGAACGATGGATCAGATTAGATAACGCCCGACGACTCCGTCACCATATCCATCTTCATCCTCGTTGGCTTTGCCTGCCGAGACAGCACCCTCTGTAGGTGCGTCTGTGCCGTTCCTTGAATATCGACATATTGAGGCTGTTCCTGACAGCTTGGGAGCTCTACGCCGATCTGCCGCTATTGGTTTCGAATCTACAGAGCTAGCTTTCAGCCTCGTCGTTAAAGTTCATAGCTGAGTTCCTCAGGTGCCCATCCCTTCAGACCCTGTTCAAGTGCTAATTAGAAGCACAAACCCACCCCAGACCCCTGAACGGATTTCGGCTCCTGATTTCTAACCTCCATCCCATGCATAAAATTACCCTTGCCCAGACTCGTCCCTCGTCAAAAATGCCTGAGACATAGCTTTAGCTTGCTGGGTATCCCAAATTCTGAGCAATAGAATGCCGCGCATTGCAAATGAACCATGTTTTTTTGGTTGATGCTCAACAGAGAGACACAGACATTCTTTTATGGCCTGGACCAAGCTCGCGGGGCCTTGTAATGTCTTGAACCGTGTAAGAATTTCTCTACCAATCCGAGATGCGGCAATTCAAAGAATCTGGTATTGTTTTCTTTTTCCAGTCATGATATTCGGGTCGTACAGTGGGCGTGCAAAAGTTTCGATGATTGCCTTACTTTCATATTTTGTATAATCTTCCATAATCTTATCCCAAGATTATATCTTAAGTCTTCTAAATATATATATTTTACATCTTTATTATTCTGCATATCCCTAGGTGGCTTATTGTCGGACCTTTTGCACGAAACTGTAGTTAGTGGTGGGAAGTAGCATGCCTGGTGCGTTTTATTGTATGAGTATGGATCTTGTCCATAGTTTATATAAACATTACTCCTCTAAAAGTAATGTTGGTAGATGAGATACAGCGTTGGGGTCTCACCAACTACGTCTTCCTAAACTTGAGCTCTGAAACTACCTACCGCAAGTGTGATTTCTCTCCATCCCAAGACAATAGATCAATACTTGACACCGCTCTTGAAGGCTCCTCTCTCATCAGGCGTGGGGGTTAACTTTCAGGACCCTGGGCGTGTAACCACAATAAGAACTACGCGGCACGTGAACTTCTCGTGAAGTTGAAATACCATGTTTTTTCTTTCTTTTTTGCATTTTTCAACATCCGCCATTGTCGACCATAAGCTATACAAAGACATCAAAGTCGTCGTCGAATTGGGCTCTTCTTTAACCCTTCGGGCCTCACCGCCGATGTCGCCGGCCGTATCTTGAACGGCGCCGGCCTCGTTCGCATGATGGTGATGACGCCAGAGACCGATTTTGGGTTCGGCACGTATCCGCTCCATCGGAGCCAAGGGCGTGTCACAGCGGCGTCTTTGGATTTCTAGCGCAGTGCCCTTCCAGGCAACAATCTCAAACATTATTTTTCACCATCAGGAACCACTATCAACCCACCACCTCAGTTTAACAAATCTTGCCTGTTTCCTGATGGCGTCATCCCTTCCCGCTGCTAAGCAGCAGCTGAGGAGTCTTATGAAGCAGAAGCTTTCCAAAATCGCCCAGGACTCCATTACTACCCAGAGTATGACAATCAACCAACCACTCATTGCCGTATCATGTGTCTATTCGTAGAACATTTCCCCTAACAACAGTCACGCAGGCCGCTGTATCTTTGAGACTTTGAAAGAATTTCAGCCCTACAAGGATGCTCGACGCATCAGCATCTATCTGGCCATGCCAACGGGTGAGATCCAGACAGATGCCATTGTTCGCCATGCACTAGCTGCTGGCAAGCAAGTTTATGTTCCATACCTTCACAAGTCGCCTTTCCAAACTCCCGATACACCATCCCGAGTAATGGATATGGTCCATCTGGAGAATGTTCAGGACTATGAGAGCCTCAAGCTGGACAAGTGGGGGATCCCCAGCGTGGACCCTACCACTGTTGATGCGAGGAAGCGTATCTTAGGCGGTTCCGATGCCGAGCAAGCCATTCTGGACTTTATGGTTGTCCCAGGCGTCGCGTTCGACTTTGACGAGTCAGGGTCAATACGACGCCTCGGCCACGGCAAAGGATTTTATGACTTCTTTATCAACAGGTACATGGCTAAGCTTGAGAACAAGGGCATCGCGAATGAGAACCCGCTGCAATTGTACGGGCTGGCTTTGACAGAACAAATGGTCCCTGCGACATCGGAGCACCAGATTCCGACTGACACCCATGACCGTAGACTCAACGGACTCATCATCGGTAATGGTGAGATCAAGGCTGGGGTTCACGAAGCTTCGACTTCGCGATATCCACAGCAAGATCTATAACAAGATAATCAAACAATTTTGGGAACGAGGAGTTAAGACATGCGATACTTTGGTACATGACTCTCGTGTCTATTTAATGTATTGTTTATTTTTCTCGACAACTTGAAATTTATTATGGGAAATATTGCCAAGCCAGGGTTTGCAGTTTCTATGATATTTAGGTATCTTTCAACCCAATAGTCCAGCAAGCCGAGAGATACGTACGATATTGGGCATTTATGTTCTCGAATTCGAGTTCGTTGCCTATAGACATCGATTATGACGCGTGAGGGATCGGTTAAATATCGGGTGCTGCCCCGCCATGACTAGCAACGTCTGGTAGTTGGGGTGGGCTTTGTGTATTTTACTTCTGATTGACATTACCTATCCCACTTTGACTTTGGCCTGACCATTAAACCACCTCATCTTTTGCGTGTTGGGACTTGACTTCCCTACCGCCTTTAAACTTTACTTCGTTTCTTCCTCTCTTTATCAACTAGTGCTGTAGGCCAGCCCTTTCACTCAACTTAACTCTCACAACCCCCGGTAGCCTCCGTCGAGACACAGCTGCCGACCCCCCTTTGCATGCGCCGCTGCCACCAAGGTCGATCGTGCGCAACAGAAACAGAGATCCCGATTATCGACGTCCGTACCTTCCGCTCGCCGCATAATACGTAATGGCTACAAACGGAGCCCAGGAGGCCTTTGCGCCGCCCGATGTGCTGGCTGCTGTTATGACTATGAGGAGTGGGGAGCAAGAGGCCAAGAAGCATGCTCACGAGTACTTGGAGAGGTTCCAGAAATCGGTAGGTAGCAACGAAACTCATGCTGTACCACCAGCTTACTAACGTTGGAGATATGCAGAAAGATTCATGGGCAACTATAATAGGTATTTTGCAGTCGGAGGCTGCACCGGAGGCCACCTTATTTGCAGCAATTACACTGCGTGGAAAGGTTTGAAGCTTGCGACATTTGTCATATCCCCTCAATATTAACCCCATTGTAGATCACATACGACCTCTCTACGCAAGTCCCTGCTAGCGAACTGCCCGCCCTTCGAAACCAGATTCTCCTGCTTCTAAAGCACTTCGCCCCAGGACCCAAGCCTATCCGAGTCCAGCTGTGTGTATGCCTGGCTATCCTTGCGATTCAGATGAAGGAGTGGAACGATGTCCTGCCTTCTGTTGTCCAGTCGCTCAGCGACAGTCCTGAGAGTCACGCCTGCATCCTGGATTTCCTGCGGGTTCTCCCCGAAGAAGTTACCGAAGGTCGAAAGATCACCTTGTCTGTATGTGGATCACGCAACGATAGAGCGGAAACTCGCTTCTTTCGAGATTGTCAAATCCGGTCGACGTCAACACCAGTTCAAGTCTAATTGTTTGGAATTAGGAAGAAGATCTTGTAATGCGAACGCAAGCTTTATTGACCGATAATGCGGACCAGGTTGTCCAACTGCTCATTAGCTACGCTCAATCATCGCGTAAGTTGTGCGACGACTCCTTGGGCACAAAATACTAACATACGCCATAGCAACTGCCGCTCAGAACCCTCAGTTGATGGAGTGCATCACCTCATGGCTCCGAGAAGTCCCAGTCAGCAATGTTATTGAGTCGCCTCTCATGGATGTTGTTTTCAACGGCACGACCAACGATAACTGCAGTCAGGAGGCTTCCGAGTGTCTTTGCACCATGCTCCGAGAAACCAGCGACGTCGACGAGAGCCAGGACATGATCGAGAAACTGTTCCCCCGAATTATTTCACTACGGCCGCAAGTGGCCAAGGCAGCTGAGGAGGAAGATACCGAGACACTCAAGGCTTTGACCAAGGTGTTTGCAACTGCTGCAGAGAGCTGGGTTGTTGGAATCGCACGCCAACCTACACATTTCCGGCCTCTAGTCGATGCAGTATTGGAGTGTGCCTTGAGAGATACGGAGCGAGATGTGATCGAGCATACCTTTAACTTCTGGTATGAGCTGAAGCTCTATCTTGTGCTAGACATCTACATCCAAGGCCGAATGGAATTGGTTGATGTGTACTCCAAGTTGGTCGACATTCTCCTCAAGCACCTCGAATATCCCAAGCCGGACTCGGGTAATGAGAACGACCTATTCGACGGAGATCGTGAACAGGAGGAGAAGTTCCGAGAGTTTCGACACCAGATGGGCGATACTCTGAAGGATTGTTGTGAGGTTATGGGCGTTACAGACTGTCTCACAAAGGTTCTCGAAGCCATCCAGCTGTGGATGTCCAAGTATGCCAGTCAAGTCACTGATACATCAGTGCCTCACTGGCAAGAGCTGGAGGCACCTTTGTTCTCTATGCGCGCCCTAGGTCGCATGGTTGACAAGGACGAGAGCATCGTGCTCCCTCAGCTTATGCCTCTTCTGGTACAGATCCCAAGTCACGAGAAGCTCCGATTCGCGACTATCATGGTCCTCGGCCGCTACACAGAATGGACGGCTGCCCACCCCGAGTACCTCGAGCCCCAGTTCAGCTACATTGTCACATCGTTCCAGTCGGATTCAAAGGAGATTATCCGGGCTGCTGCTCTGGCTATCAAGTTCTTCTGCACCGACTGCAAGCATCTCTTGAGCGGTCAAGTGCTACAACTACAGGAATTCTACGATCAAGTACTGGACAAGCTGCCCGAGCTGAGCAAGGAGGAGATTACCGAAGGTGTGGCCAACGTTGTGGCTTGTCAGCCTACAGAGGAAGTCTACCGCCTGCTCAAGCTTTACTGTGACCCATTGATTCAACGCTTGATGACGAAGGCTAACAATGCCACTGATGAAGAGGGCAAGCTGGCGCTTGCAGGTAAGATATCCGAGTCTTTTCACTGAGTCCTAGCTAACAATTATATAGATCATCTTCAGCTCATCACTATCTTCGTTCAATACGTTGTGCCTCCTGTCAACCCAGGTCAGGAAAACCCTGCTGTTAAATACTGGCAAGAGGTGTTCCCCATTCTGTCCACTGTCTTGGAAAACTTCTTAAGCTTTACGCCTATCTGCGAGCGTGTGTGCAGGTGCTGGCGCAACATGGTTATCTCTCATCGTACGGCGATGGCCCCTCTGCTTCCAGATATGGCCAACAAGCTGGCTGGCGGCTTCAACAATTCAAGGGAGGGGTGCTTCTTGTGGGTGACTTCTGCAATTCTGCGTGAGTTCTCTGAGGCACGCGAGCACGTTGACCAAGCCACCACCGAGAACATTTACACCTTCTTTGAGGCCCAGACCACGACCTTCCTCCGAGTCATGACAGAACTACAGCCCAAGGAACTCCCCGACGTTATCGATGACTTCTTCCGTCTGCTAATTGATGCTCTTCTCTACTACCCTCAAAGACTGATTCCTTCTCACTTGTTGAGGTCGGTCTTTGAGGCATCCATCTACGCTCTGACTTTGGAGCAGCGAGATCCTCTATCTTCAACTCTACACTTCCTCCGTGATCTCCTGTCCTACGGTGGCGATAACCCTGCCACGAGCGACAGACTCCCTGAGGCTACAGCGGTTGAGATCAGGGCTATCGTCAAGAACCTGCTGCTTACTCTTGGTGAGGGCCTAGTCAAGCAGGTCATGGCGGGCATGATGATCACTTTCCCCCGGGATTGTTTCGCCGATGGCAGTGGCGTTCTCCTGGCTTTGTTTGACTTGGTCCCACTCGAAACTCACCAGTGGGTGGCTCACACAATACAGCTGCTACCTGAGGGAACTGTCTCCCCAACTGAGGCCAACCGGTTCTTGGTCAAGGTCAAGGAGAAGCTTGAGTCAGGAGACCCTAGCGCCATGAAGAACGTACGTGCAATTTTGCAAGACTTCACCAACACATACAGACGACGAAATGTGGCACCGCGCGACGGACTTGGCCAGCTCGAGGCTACACGATTCCAGTTTTCTGGATGAGTAAAGCCACGAGTTTAATGATAAATTAGGAGGTGGCTTGGTGGAAAGAACAGATGCCTAGAACGGTTCGCCTATCTACGCGACATATGGCTGGTACTAGAACGCAGGGAGAGGATTGTTGGGAAATCGGAGTGGATTTATTAGACGTGTATGTATATTGGGGACGACCGACGATAATTGAGCGTTTCTTTGATGGGAAAATGGGATGGAAATTTTTTGGAGGCATAGCGAACACTGGCTTGCAAGATAAGCAAACATTGACGATTAGGACGCCTGGGGAGGAAGGGAGGTTTGCCTAGAGCGCCGAGGCGCCATGTGAAGAATAAATGTAGATATAACAGCGAGGACCTTCCATGATGTCCTAGTCGATAACAGTATGGCGGTTGCTTAATTGAAGCTATTCGCACACATATTGACCTATGCCAGACATGCATGTCCAGGCCTGGTAGGACCAACGCTTTGTGGTTATGCCATTGTGGGTAAAAGGATGAGGTCACAAAGATCTGGCTGCATTCGACACGTGAATATACTAATAAACAAAGAAATGTAGGCATGGGTATCTTGTCCTGAAATATGCCACCCAATGTGTTATGACAATAGTTAAGACTCAGCAATCCCGCCAAGACAAAAAGAGGCACCATGAACCAGTCTCATTGATAAATCCCTTTATTGACAAACCATTCCCATGTGGTGGACAAAATGCGTCCTATCTCTTTTAAGGGGGGCTCTTTGTGTTAGACGTGAGATCGAGAGGACACTCTAGGCCATTTTACAAATGAAAGAACCAAGGGATCTAATTTGGGGATCAAAGAGAATGGGGGTGAACTTTGGGTTAGTTCAAAATTGTTAATACACAAAGAAAGTCGTGTTGGTTGCGATGTATGGAACAAAGGATGTGAGGCTCGAGGGATGCAAACTCGAGGTGATAAGTACGAGAAGGAGAACATCAACCCATTCAACATGTTGTTGTTCCTCTCGTGTATACGAAAAGCTCACTAATCGAAATAATCATCACTTGCTTCAGCACTCTCTCCTTGATAGACTGGCTCTCTCAAGTTCAGCACAATTTCAGTCTCCTTTGCATCGTTGACTGATTACGAGCGATTGAGCTTTTGGCTTCAAACAGTTATATTGTTTCTGAATCAAAAGCTTTCCATTCCAGGTGGCCAATACTTAGTATTCAAGTCGCCACTGCAAGACATAGCAAGATGTCGGGGAATGATCAGTCCCAGTTTCCGCCTCAGGGTCAAAATGATGGAACGAATCCGAATCCGCAGAACAATTTCGACCTGTCTCTGATTGATCCTGCTTTGACGGACCCCAACTTGGGCTTTGGTATGAATCCTCAGCAGTTGCCTCCTTCTCAACCTCCTGCCGTTCCTTCTCAAATACCAGCTCCAGCTCCAGCTCCAGCTCCCGCTCCTACTCCTACTCCGGCCTCTGGTTTCCCCTATTCAACCGCTGGACGCCTCCCTAGTTCATATTACCCATCTGCGAGTCTTTATCCAGACTTTGGTTTATTAACCTCTGATGCTTCAACTCCTTCAACCTCAGCTTTCACTCCTTCGACAACTGCTACTCCGACTGATACAGGGTCTGCCAACACTGGCTCGACTAGGGGCACCAAAAGAAGTCGAGCTTCGTCAACCGACGGAAGTGCACCCCCCAAGAGGACTCGAAGGAACCCCCCAAGATCATCTGGCGCAGGAGGAGATGCAGACGATGGTGATGACCAAGGGGCCACTGCCAAACCCGCCGCCAGAGGGAAAAAGGCTGCTGCCAGAAGGATCCAGGTCAGGAAGCACCGGGGACGAAACGTTGGCGAAGCTGATGAGGTTGCTGAGTCTTTGTTACGTGTTAAACCCAAACCCCAAAAGGGGTCCAAAGCCGCTCAAGCCACTCAAGATCCAGAAGAGGATGAGGACGACAATGCCAGTTTGGTTTATGGACGAGGAAATACAGAAATCGTCACTGCAGGAACAATTTGCGACTTCTGTGCCAACCATCCTACCGGCAAGCAGATGTATGCTTTGAACCCGGTATGCGACTGGAAACAGATTCCCAGTATGGGCACCGATGTGTATAATCTGGAGTGCAGTAACTGCGCCAACTATCGATCTCGAAACCGTCAGCTCAACGAGATCGCCAACAAGGATGACCACATGTGTCGTGTCCCAGGTCCTGTGACAGCTTTGATCGACTTCAAGCATAAGAAGTACGGCGATGCTGATCCCAGGACCTACGCGCAAAGAGCATGCAAAATATGCAATAGTAAGAAGTTCTACGACACCTGCGACGTAGACACAACACTCGGTTACTTCTGCACTCGCTGTCGGCGTGACCAAAGCTGTGCTATCAACAATATCCCACAACCCATGAAGCGGCCCACCAAACTTACACAGCCGCCATGGTATCGACATGCCTGTGACCGTTGCCTCATGCGCCACAAGAGGTTCGAGGCCATGCCGCAAGACGATTGTTGCAGCTGGCTCACCGATAGGAGCCAGTGGGAGCAGGGCTCGGGGTGCAATCGATGTTTCTTGGACGGCGCGCCATGCATGGACTCAGATATTATAGTCGCAGAGCCTACCTACCAACCTGTTCCGTCGACCTGGCGTATCCGCCCAAGGTTTGAAGTGGAAGAAATAGAGAAGAAGAAGGAAAGGAAACCAAAGTGGCATGAGTATGTTGAGGTCACAAAGCAAACGAGATGGCGCAGGAAATGCCAGTGCTGCGAATCAGCCGGAAGAACAGTCCCGTGTGTCATCATGTGGACACAGCCGTATCACGCATGTGAGCGCTGTACGCAGTTCGGTATCGAGTGCGCGGTTTTTGATCACAACAGCAAGACTTTCACCCGGTATCCCATATATGACCTGAGCAGGGTGGGTTTTGGTCACTTCACCCCTTATGTCGTTTGCGACCCTTGCGCAGAAAACGGACGCAACTGTGATCGACAGAGACCTTGTGATTCTTGCACTCGTCACAGGAGGGACAAATGCGACTCGATGCACAGGGACATCGCCCATGGCTGTGTTGCTCGCAACAGATCGGCCGCCAATGACAGTCCCAACCATCCCCAAAACCCTGGTCCTTTATATTATCTGGCACTGGGTTACGGCCCAGAAGGCGTCAACAGTGTTAAGGATGGACGAAGCCCTGAACACTGGATTGGCCCTATTGCTCCTATATACGGCATCGTCGAGCAAAATGATAGTAAGCAACACTATCGAGCCATCAATGAGCTACATCGAGAACATCGTCCCCCACAGGGCGTGATGCCGCCGAACGGGACTGACCTCGGTGCCCTCGCGAACACGAAACCCAGAGAGTTAACGGCTGACCAGTTGGGGGATATGATCACTCGGCTCTGGGACGATCCTAAGGTTCCGGTCAGCGATACGGCTGCATATCGGAAGATCTGGGACCAACTGCGTGACGCCCAGGCGAACAAGATGAAAGAAGCTGGAGTGGACACATTACCGGTCATTGATCGAGAGCCAAGGGCCTTTCAAGGAAACCCTGTGCTCATTGACCTGGAGTTTGCCCACCTTGGTCTGACTGCAGGCGCTCCAGATATAATTCGTCAACCCCAAGACGCTGGGTTACAGCCTCTTGGCCAGCAACCCAACGTCGACTACCAATCCCAGTATCCGCCCATTGGGGAGGATGAAGACTTGTATAGTGCTGATGACCTGATTGTCCACATGCCTGGCCGACAGCCCAGCAACAATGCACCCCAGCAACAAGGAAACGTCAACCAGCAGGCCAACAATCTCATGGGCGCAGCAGATTTCATCCAAGCAGGTCAGCAGGCGGCCCCAGCCCCAGACATAGATATCACACAGATGGGTCAAGACGAAGTGAGAGCGCTTTTCGGCATTGATGAAGTATCTCAACAACGATTCCTTGCAACTCAAAAGCAGCGCTGGCCTCTGCCTATAGCCTCTGGTATCAACAAGCCAGACCGTGAAGGAACAGCCTTTTGGAACAGAGTGCCCATGGATCCTGACGCCAATAAAGCCTTCAACCCATTCCTCGGCTTCGCCCTGGACCAGAATCAGAAGCCGCGCTTCAAGGCAAATATGAAGAGCTCGCGCTGGAAGATATTCAATCCGCTCGAAAATCTCAATATGAACGAGTGGCGGCGTTCGACGAACAAGCCGGCTCAAGACCATTCTCAGCCGCATCTATTCTCGATTATCAACGGTCAAATGAACCAGCCTGTGCCATGGCGTGATGTCTTGGGTGATGTGCCCTACAAACATAGGGGTGAGAGGACAGAGCATTGTTGTGCTGAGCCAGGTGAGGGTGGAATCGGGTATTGTGGCTCCTGGAACATCAATGAACAAAATCAAGCCACTTGCCAGAGTCTTACCCATCGCAATACAGTACCTGGCTATTTCCCCATTTGCAACGATTGTACCCAGGGCAACGTCAGAGACCTCTTCCGTCATGAGTACAATCCTATCACTGAGAGCGAACTCCTCAGTATGCGCGCTTATCTCTGTAACGACTGTGCTGGTCACATGAGCAATAGCGCTCAGAATGCAGCTCAGTATAGGGTCATCGGTGCTCGTCGAATATACGGTGTAGTGGCAGACAAGGAGCGTCCTCAGACCATATACAAGCCCGAGAATGACCCGTCAAGTGTCGTCGAGTTCCAAAACGACACAGAGGCCTTTACAGGCTGCTCATGCGCCAACAGAATGCTGGGAACGTCACTCTGCCGCTTCCACAGATTGTACTATGCGGAAGAAGTACTAAAGAACTCGGCCATGATTCAAGAATGGCGGCTTTCGCACTTCAAGAAGGCAGTGTGTCCCAGCTGTCTTGCTCAAAAGCCTCTCAAGCAAGTCAATATATCGGCGGACTTTGGCGGCTTTGTGTCAGGCGCCCCCACAGCATGGGCATGCGTGAACTGTAACGACTGGGTAGCGAACGAGAAAAATGGCGAGGGCAATCAACCGGGAGTCATTGATAAGGCGTTGTGGAATTTGAACATTGGGCGTGAGCTTCTCGGCCCGCGTCAAGGAATGGTACCAGGCAGGATTTATGCGGCGGAGGATGTCGAGATGATGGATGGCTGAAGGAACCGATGGCTGCTTCAGGAGGGATTATCCCGGAGTTTGGCGTGTTTGAGACATTGACTAGAGGTTAGCCTTTATGCTGATTGACATATCAGATGTCAGAAGGAATCAGATGCCGATGTAGATAGGGTGAAACCAATCTCGCGAATCGGGAATACACATTCACCCTATTATGCATAGTTAATAACTCACTGGGGAAACACTGATGCTGCGCATTCCGTCCCATCTTCACAGGAACAGCTATGTGGCTGAAAACTTAAGGTGTCGGAATGCTTTGTTTAAGGGACAAAGATGGATAGTATGAACCGTAAGAAAAAGGGTGTGTGCTTGTATTGTCTGACTGAACCATTATTGCTGGAGAGAAGGAGACCTCGAGATTGACAAGATTGAAAAAAAAAAGAAGCAAGAAAAAAATTACATGTATGAAATAATGGATATAGAAGAGCCTGCAGAAGCCGTACTTTAATCTTGAAAATTCATCCTCCCCGGTAGCACAAAACAAAAACAAGGAAAAGGGTCGGGTGAGTGTCTCTCGCGAGGTCCTGGGAAGGGATGAGTAGCATAGCATTGCATTGCTTCGCATGGCGTTACATTGCATACACAACGTCCAGCTCAATCTCCCTTCCCACCGTCTTTTTCTCTCTTCCAGCAGGTAGATAGATGATCCTTTTTTTGCTTATCCACAACGTTCAAAATAGCGAGCCACTCCAGAGAAACGCCGATCCATGTGCCATGTTCCATGTCGTACAGATCAATGGGTCATGGGTCATGGGTCATTAAGCATGAACCATCGGCCTTACTCACAAAGACATCTCATGTCATAGGCACGCCTGGTCCTTTTCCCCACGTCGCTGGGTATCTCCATAGGCTGCGTCCAATTCAAACATGAATGCGAACTCAAAACCTGACTCCCGTCCGATGCAATCAACTTTTATCTCCGTGCTCTTCCGAAAGCCTGCTTGTTAAATTGCATCCTCACATCATGCCGCATGCGGTCGGCAGAACCCGAGCACGGCGGGTATTTCCTGCCGGTCACATCCTGTCTCGTCGCGGGATATACATCTCATGCGCTCAAATATTATGACCGTTTACATGAGCACGCACTTGGCACAGCAGCCAGCTTCTTGCTCGCCATTGTCCATATCCATGGGCTTGGGAGGTCCGTTTGCGCCTGAGGTGCCGCCGCTGCCAGTCGAGTAACCTTGCATCTCGCGGTTATATCTTCGGATCTCTCGCACGATGTCGTAGAAGGCCTTGTCGACATTGATTCGGGACTTGGCGGAGGTTTCGATAAACTTGCAGCCGAATGATCTTGCCAGCGCCTCTCCCTCTGCACGGTTGTTAGTGACTAATAATATATTGTAAGGTCATGAAGCAACATACCTTGTCGTGTCACCTCTCGCTCGCCCTCCAAATCGCACTTGTTGCCAACAACGACCATGGGGAAGTAGTCCTTGTCCTTGACTCGTAGAATCTGTTGCTGGAAGGTGGTAATTTCCTCGAAGCTTTGTCGCGAAGTTATGGAATAGACTAGTAGGAAACCCTCTCCGGTTCGCATGTACTGCTCGCGCATAGCGCTGTACTCCTCTTGACCGGCCGTATCGAGAACATCGAGCAGAGCGACCTCTTCGTCAATAACGCACTGCTTTCGGTAAGAGTCTGTAATTGGTCAATGGTTAGTGTGTGAACGATGATACGACCAATTATCGCGCGATTGTGATTGAAATTTACCGACCTTCGATTGTAGGATCGTACTCGTCGACGAAATGGCTCTGAATCAACTGAATGGTCAAGCAAGATTTACCGACACCACCGCCGCCAACAACGACGAGCTTGTACTCTCGCATGAACTGGGAAGATAGTTAGCAACACGATCGTACGCGAGCAGCGGTCGCCGGAAATAGGGTCTAAAAGTTCGACGATAGGTGCCCAGGAGATGGATGGTGCTGTTTCGCGTGTCGTACCTTTGTGTTCGTAGCCATTGTGAATAGAGTTCAAGTTGCGCTTCCTATGGATATCTCTTGCTGGGGACGAGTCGTCGTGATTTGAATAAAATCGGTGATCGCGAGAGTATCAGACTGAAAGGGCGAACGACCGAAGACGATGGGCGGAGATGGGAGTTGAAGGAGGTTGACTGGAGTCTCGACGATGCAAAGAACAAAGGAAGAGAGAGAATGGACGATTTGCCGCTGGGGCGAGCGGATTCTAACGTAGCTCTGAATGTGTGGAGAAAGAGAGACGATTCGAATGGACCAAACGGGCTCGAGAAAAAAAGGTCAAAGCAGAGTGAGTCGAGGGTAGAGAGAGAAGAAGAAGAAGGGGAACAGGGCCTGAAAGGGGAAAGGGTCGAATAGCCAGGGTAGGAAAAACATCCTGGAAGGGGAGGGTGAACAGGGGGAGTAAGTAATAGGAAGGGGCG
>ONZP01000578.1:0-27493 GCA_900312805.1 Fusarium torulosum
GGTCTGTGCATTGTAATGGGCTCTCCCAAATGCGGGAGAGCGGTACAAGCTGATGACTGCGCTGTAGAGGGTATTGAGCAAAGGCAGACAAGGCAATCTACTAAGTTAAGATAAGTAGTGTCAGGGGAAGAAGGGAGAATAAGGCTTCCATGTCTGTTTGATAGGTAAGCTAGGTAAGGTACTTTGGTGTGTGAGAACCCACGTAACCTTACCTAGTGTCTAGTTGAGATTGCTTACGAGTTCACTTTTGTGTAAGAAATATTGTACCTAATTTGTAATTATACCAGAGGTAGAGAGAGACAGCAACCAACGGGGTATTGCATCTATCTTTAAGATACCTTAGTATGGAGTTAGTGCCTTGACTCTTGGGTGAACCCTCATATTCGTATCGTGATAGCACTTTCCACATTCATTCACTCATTTATTACGCCTTTTGACCTTCCCTGGTCTGCCTGGGCAACTGCCATCCATCTCAGAGCATATGTGGCCCACCTTCCCTTCCCATTGGTCGCCCTCTCATTGCTGCCACTTCCTCCTGCCTCAGGCATCCAGACCCCCCTCTCGCTCGCGTCAACCTATTTATCTTACCAGCCTCACCCACTTGCACGTGTTCACCCTCTTCCTCCGCCGCGTGACCCGACTCGTTCAGTGCCAGTTCCCAGCTCCAGTTCCAGCTCCCAGCTCCCAGCTCCAGAGGCGCCCGCCCCAGCCAAAGAAGAAGTAGCGCCCATCCCATCCCGTCCTGGGGAGAGAGATTCAGTCTCCTTGTTCCTCCCCTTTCGTAACATAAAGAGTCTCGCGTCTATTTTTCTTCTTTCTGATCCAGACGCGTATCGGAAGCTCAGGACCTGTTACCTCCATCTCTTACTCTTTTTTTGTCATTTTAGACTGGAGTTGACGACGCGAAACTTGATCTTGTTGACTTATCAACCGGGACTCGCGCGATATCACGAGGTAGATCCCGCCAAACACGTGAGACGAGAAACTCGTGATCTCGCACGCCTCAAGGCACATGATCTGGGAGGTATGTCGCTTTTATGCATCTCATTCATTTCACGATGTCTTCATTTACATGATCGGCCCAACGCAATAATGCATATGCGTGCGCGCCTTCTTCTTCTGCCTCCCTGACCCTGATCTGGTCTTGGAAAATATTTGCGCATAATATCACTCTTGACTCGACACGCGATGTGATGCATATGCATCTACATCAACATCAACGTTTGGCATGGCCAAGTGGCCGCATCTTCAATCGATCACTGCCACGACCGTCACGTCTCTTTTTGCAGCAATCTTTTCACTCGCTTCAAGAGTTCGTCATCCTGATCACAGTGACTTGGCTGAATCAGCAACGGCGCATCGTCTCATCCTAACTTGGCCTCACGCGTGACACCTGTCGCGATGCGCTATTCACTTTTGACATTCAGACACCACCAAAACTCAAGCGAGATGCACTCAGCATATCACATAAGGATGTCTTCCCTCTGCCCATATCTTCCTTATTCAAAGCAACAAGGTCTGCTTCGTCAACGATGAGGCTAACGCATCTCATGTCCACGTGTTTTAGTTGACACAGGAAGCAGCAGATGCTAGATTCCCTGCCCTGTAACCAGACGCATCTCCTTTCTCTTTTCTCTTGCACTTCATCTACCCAAATCTTAATTTTGCAGCGAGTTTATTCTAACTGCCCTCCCCTACTCAGATCTTTGACCGATTGTCAACGTCTCTCATCTGTGGCCTCGACATCGTCAAACCTTGCACTCGGCCTTCATTTTGGCGAGCGCTTTGATCCAAAAACCCCCCATCTGCCAAGACTACTTGATTTTCGATATTCGCCTTTCGCTTTATAACGACTGAACTATGGCTGAAGTCCTTTCCGAACAGCCCGACCTCTCCAGCCTGACCGGCTCCCCCGGTCAGAAGCGGAAGCGTGAATCTGGCAGCCCTGATCTGTCCAGGAACAAGCGCCCTGCGCCAGCTGCCCACATGTCTACCGATGCCGCCTCTTTCATCGACAGTGCCATGGAGCACCAGACTGTCAATGCAAATGGCGTCAATGTTGCCGATTTCAACGCTCTGCAGCAGGCTGCTCAAGCCGATCTTGACCACCACGACCATCATGATCATCATGATCATCATGACCATACCGAAGCTCCAGATCCCACTAGTGCTACCAGCACTGCGCAGGCTGCGCTTGGCATGTATCCTACCATGAATATCCCCCCCTCGACGGAAGAACAGTTCGCAGCTCAGGCGGCGACTGATCCTGATCACGGCCATGATACATCATTTAACCCCGATGTGACCCCGACAGTTGACGGCATCATGGAGCCTCCCCAAGTAGCTCCTCAGCATCAACACACGCCACCCAATGGTGTTCCACATCAACCACCACGGTATAACCCTGGAGCTCCCAATCCGAAGCCGACCGTGGGTTCAGAAGAGTGGCACAAGATGCGGAAGGATAATCACAAAGAAGGTATGGTAACTCTTGATCTACCCTATTGTTGTATCGGCTAACAGAATGCAGTGGAACGTCGCCGCCGTGAAACAATCAACGAAGGCATAAACGAACTTGCTAAGATTGTCCCTGGATGTGAGAAGAACAAGGGATCCATCCTTCAGCGGGCCGTCAGCTTCATTTCTCAGCTAAAGGAGAACGAGCAGCAGAACATTGAGAAATGGACACTTGAGAAGCTGCTTACGGAGCAGGCCATAACTGAGCTGAGTGCTTCCAATGACAAACTCAAGCAGGAATGTGAGCGCCTCTATCGCGAGCTCGAGACCTGGAAGCGAGTGGCACAGAATGCTGGTCTTGAGCCTCCACAGCCCAAAGAGGAAAACACAGCCGCCACTACATCGAGCTAGAAGCTTCCTTCTGCGCTGGCATACCCTCCTATATCACACCCTCCCGCTTTCTAAAGTATACCCTGCCTAATCCTGCCCTTTGCAAGTACTCTCCTAGGTATTTGCCGGTCAAATCGGTTCGTGTGTATTCAACTGATATTTTTGCCCTTAATTGTGGGACTCGGGAATGGCAGTCTTGAGAAGCCAGGGGAGAAAAGAGTATCAAAAGGCGCCTTTTTGGTGCACATAAGTAGTCTCCTGGTATGAGATATGCTGTCTTTGAACTGATTTGATAGTTTTACGTAGCTTGGCGTTGGTGGATGGATTCACTCCTAGGTTAGCAGATAGTTAAGGTGACGGGTCCGCTTCATGGTTTAATACGATACGTTAGCTTGGGTGTTGAAACAAGTTGATAGAACGGCTTCTTCCTACAGTATGCCTGAGTCGGTACTTGTGGCTCTTTGGGGTGTTGATGTAAGCTGTGACTGTTATTTGCGATACTAACTGAAACGAGTCATGCTGGTTGCATATCATTTCACTACCTGGGACTACGCTCCCAGTATTAAACTTCGCCCGTTGGGGACAAGATTTGTTCAGACTATTATCATTGCGTTAAAACGCAAGGTAAGGCCCTGTTGGCCTGGATATCTTCGTGAAGATCATGACCTCTGGACCTCTGGACCTCCAGATCGCCATGACCTACTTCAGCGTTACTGCACTCATCCATTCCATGCTTATGTTCCCATACGACAGACCATCCAATAATGTTCATTTTGAGGTTCGTCCTCTTTTTCCGTCCATCCATTGAGTTCAATACCTATCAGAACTGAGCCTTGTACACACCCGATATACACGCGGAACACGCAAGCACAAGCTGAAACTTGCAACGCAACACCATTAGACCCCACTAATCAAATCCTGTCCCTTAGGTTCCTTTTGAATGACCTCTTTAAGCCTTGGAATGCTAGAACAGGCCTTGCATATGAGAATTTCTGGTAAGCTTGTCTGTTCCATGACCATCTTTGTCCACTCTGAAATGGTCGCCCACGCAGGTTGCGCTAGATGGACCACATCTGGCCAATACATTCACCGCCATTACTCGTCATCGCGGTTCTAGTCGTTAACATCACAACTTCATAGCTGCCAAGGATAGATAAAGCTCGGTAGCAGTTGATCACCTGGAACATGTTGAAGTCCAGGTGGGTCCCAATGCATACCAAAAGTAATACCAAACAAAATCCAAGATCCAAATGCCAACACGCACAGCATAAATATCTTGGACAAGGTAATGCGGGCACACGCATAAATCAAGCCAGCCGTCCCGAGATCGTCCTTGAAAATGTATTTTGGGTATCGAATCATGTGACAATCGTAACCGCCCACCGTCTGAAGGGTTCAAGCAAGAGGTGCCAGGCTGGCACCTGTATTGGGTAAGATGTAAACTGAGGAACAGTGAAGCTCTTATAAGCCATTAAGTAGTCTGTCTCTGAGCGACCTGTGCTGTCTAACCAGGCCTATCATCATGGGCACTCTCTAAACGCGAAAGAAGAACAAGAGTCTATCTCAGGCCGTATATAAAAGGGGTGGAATGTGGTTGGCCTGATACAGGCTAATGCATTGCGTGCCGAGGGACATCGTCAACCTTTATACCGGGAAGTCCTCTATTATCGTGGGACATGTAATCGTAGCCTTGGGCCTGGTGCACCTGAGGTGGTTGTGGAACACTTCCGTTGCGGAACATGGTAGACTGATTAGGGTCGTATCCACGCGTTAGTCCATCGAATGATGCGTTCATGTACGGCTGCGCTTGAGTCATCGGAACACCAGAACTGACGAATGCTGTCGCGGGTGGGTTCGGTGGCTGTTGCGTAAAGGTATACATGGACGACGAGTTCGGTGCGGTGGAACCGGGCTGCCACTGTTGAGTGTACATTGCTGTGCCATTCTGTCCTCCGTACTCTGTTTGGGTGCTGAAGATGGATGACCGGCGACCGGAATCATGCGAAGGAGGTACACCCATATCCATAGCGAGGTTCCCGCCAGCAGGATGAACCGTAGATTGACCGTTTACGGGAAGATTATTATTCTCAACGAAGGCGTGTTGGTCCTGTGCCATATCTTGCATCATGGATGGGGTGTACTGGTTGCCTCGTACAGGCAACTCACCACCAAGAAAGGGTGTTCCGTGCAGTGATGCGCCAGAGCTATGGCTAGGCGCCGAGGGTATTAGACCATGGACTGCAGCTATCTTGTTTGGTGGCACGTCCTGGTCGTCTTCTTCCTTGGGCATAGGTCCGTCGTCGTCGTTGCCCGATGCGTACGAATCGGGAATTTTGTCGTCCGCCATTACATAGACCTCGGTTGTCCCATCTGAAGTGCATTAGTACTCTAATCGCCTAAATTACTGATCTGTGCATACCGATCTCCTCCTTCTTGAACCTTTCTTCCTGCTTGGCCACTCTGAATATCTCGTTCAGGAAAGGTCGCTTCTTTGCGTTGGCAGGGCTTTCTTTGTCGGCGAAAAAGCCTGAAAGAGCTTCGATGGTGATCTCTTCCAGCTTCTTCACGTTCAAGTTCAACTTTTGAATGTCAGGATGTTGCCTGCTGTTTGGCTCCACAATCATTCTGAGGATGTGGTTGAGTAAATGGACTCGTTCTATTTTCGCTGTTTGTTAGCATACGGGGGTGGTAGCACATGTTGTCAAAGTATTACCTCGCTTGTATAGATGATCTGGCTCTTTGTGACGAACCCTGTCTTCCTTGGTTGGTCCCCAAGGCTTGGGCCACCAATCTGGCGCCTTTTCGTCACTTCCCGTGTATGGGTGCGTGGACTGCTTCTTCGGCTCCACGGCTTTGACCCATGCCTTCGCAATAAGCTTGCACGCCGTCTGTTGGCAATTCTTGAACCGCTGTTCATAAAAGCTCCAAACGTCATCAGGGTTTCCAATTTTAATACTCTTCCTGGTCGTTGCTGATACAGTCATGGGGGCTTCGTCCTCATCAATGGCAGCATGTCGAGCTCGAGCTCTCTTCCTGCCTTGTCGTACTGGTGCTTCCCAGTCATCGAATTGTGACAACCGTCGACGGTCCATCATGCGGTTTCGGGGGAACTCCATAGATTGTTTGTATCCGTCAAACGCGAAATCATCATTTACAACAGGGCTTGCTCCTAATCATCCATTAGCCTTGGATTCGAAATAAGTCAGAACTTCACCAACCAGATTCTAAACGGCCCATAGCTCTTGTGAACTTGTCCATATCAAAGAATTGTTTTTCGTAACCACTGCGAAGTCCTGAGGTACCAGGTCCGGAGAATGTCTGAGGGGTTCCATCATCCAATATCACAGCCACAAAGTAATGTCTGGTCGATATCCCACAATCTTTCCGGAGAGCTTCGGCGATTTGCTTGAGTTCTACGTCAGCGAATACTTCAGCATATAGGATCTGGGATTTGCTACCATTGGGGGCTGTCGACGATGCATATCTTGCGTCTCCGTAAAACGGTTATCTTCCACCACCTCACTAACAAACCTCTCCGGCAGGTAAGGGTGATGAGGGTGGCGGGAGAAAGACTCCCTTGACCATTCTCTGACCATGTTGTTTGTGATTGTTTGCTGGTGCAGTTTGTTGAAGCTGACCGTCGATAGTCAAGGACAACTATAGACAGTCGCAGAGCGACAACTGTCGGTTTGTAATTATACGTCTTTACTACCCTTGTAACAGTAGTCGCTTCAAACAAAAACTATCTCCAATAAGATAAAGAGTGTCAGTAATACGCAGTAGAGGGTCCAAGCAGTTGGCCGGTCAAGGTGATTTTGCCTCTGGTCAAACTCCAGTGAGTCTTGCGGCTCTGGTTGACTGTTGGAAATGGGTGCGGGAATAGGATGGAGGTGATTAAAGGTGTACCGGGGGTAACCTCCAGAGAATATGGGTATCGTAAGTTCCGAAACTGATGTGCTACTAGAGCCGGATGATCTGATAAACCTCGTCGCCAATAAACCAAGGGTGTCGTAATCGAGGTATTTAACGAATATTTATCTAGACAAGTAATACTCTGACAATTTTTCGGTCGAGTTTGTACGCCAGGCGAGGAGTCCCAATAGCAAGGGCCGAGAGTTTACTGAAATTTGGAGCGTTGCCGACTAGGTCTAACCCAAATGAACGATCAGAGACTTGTGGTATGGCTTTGTCGTCTCGTGAAAAGCAGGAAGGTAAGCAATTTTTCTTAATCCAAGAGGGAAGCCGAGCTCCCGTGCGGCAGTCCTTAAAAGGGTGATATGAGCCAGGGACTATAAGGTAAGCAACCGTCCCTCTTCTCGAAATAAAAAAGGTTTGCTGGTATTGACTGGAGTCGAAATAGCGCGACTGCCTTGTTGTTGAAGAATTGAGTAATGCCAGCACGAAAAGCTGATGGTGATGCCAACGCAAGATCGAACTGAGTGGCAGATTTGCGATATTGATAAAGGAGGACGATACTGATATGACAAGGTTGCAGAACTGGGACAGGTGCAAAGCCGGGGAATGAGGGACAAGTCAAGGCAGACCCCCGCACTACCGGTACCTTCTCTAGATGGATGTTGTCTCTCTTCTCAAAGCTTTAGCTTCGGGGGAGACAGCTTCCCATGCCGTTTCTATACCAGGATGGGCGTCTCTCAATCAACGGAAGAAAAGAAAGCACTTTGAATACCTGTTGGATGAATTAGAATGGAATAGACAGGGTCGGGCTTGCTTCAAAGCACACACACACCAAACGAGCAGTAGGGGTCTAGGACCAATACTTGATGCCTAGAGGTAGCAGTGTGTAAGTCTCCGATCTCAGCGGGCCTACCACTATCCAGGTGTGTGTCTGTTTGAATGGTGGAGGGGTTTCGGGAGCGAAAGGGGGTGCGAATGAATGCCTTTCAGCAGAAATTAGCAAGATTGAACACCAAGATGCAGTGGTGGCAGCAACAGCAAGTCGACAAGAACAGATGAGATATTCAGCTATCGCCCAGGCGAAGACGCCAAGGGTGGGAGAAAGCGGCAGGGAAGAGGAAGGGCCATAGTCGCCAGTGTCGCACAGTACGGGGTTGAGGACATATGACGCTAGCCAGTCAAGGTCAAGACAGTCTCAAATTGAGCTGTATTGTCTTGTCTTGTCTTGTCTGTTTGCCAATCCCATGATCCACTGTGCTGGATGACAGGGCCTATGTCAAGGGTGTCAAGAGAGTCAAGGGAGAAGAGACGACGGTTGGCCCACGCTTAGCACCGACACCCCACACAAGTGGATGGGCCCGAATGTGGTTTAAAAAGGAACGGGGGCGTAACTGCTAAAGAGCTGCAAATCAGAAGTGGTTCTTGAAGATGATATTTGCATGGGTCTTTAAGCTGTCAATATGGAGAGCTGAAAAGCTTGTGTTTATGCAGCCATAACGACAAACACCTTAGATCCAGGTTGAGTATCGAGCAATGAGATACGCCAGCTCTGCTCTGAGTCGTACGAAGGGGACTCAACCGATTTGGGGCAGGGATCAAGTAGACGATGGCTGAAATCAATGGTGGACCCTGAGCGAGGGCTCGACAAGCCCAAACCAATAGTTGCTCCAAAGTCCCAGGAGCCAAAAGCAACAACACGAGAGATGCATGACTGAGGCGATTAAGACAGTACTTTGCATCAAGGTGAGACATAGAGTACGATTGGGCCGACCTTGGGGCCAGCCGGAAACACCAAAAGATCCGGCATATGCTGCAGCTAACTAGCGACTGGCCTGGCTGTGGGTTGTGTTTTTGGCTCCTCGAGCACATTGCATCATTTTTTTTTTTTTTTTTTTTTGCTTTTTAACCAGCGGCGGTTTTGAATTCGAAAGCTAAAGATAGGTGGGTTGTGCTCCGTGCCGGACCGTTCATTTTGCCATGCGGCCATTGCTACATGGAAAGGCCCATGAATAACCGAGTCTAGAGCGAATTGGCAGAACATTTTTGGTGCGTTGAAGCACTACGCAGAAGCTCAATTTGAACAAATATGGACCCCGAAAGAAGAAATGTAGATAATATTCCAGTCGCTGGTCCGATGCGGTGAGTGAGAACGGGGACGATGTACCGTTCTCCAGAATTCCAGCGGGGTTTGGCCAAAGTGTTGTAAATGATGCTGCTATCCTGACGTGCCCTGGTGCGGGCCTATGTCAAGGACAATTCGGCTAAGAATCTGTCGGAACTGATCTCGATCCTTCACTCTGCAGTGTACGCACGTTGGGGATGGCAATTATGATGCAGATGTACTGTACTGCTAGTGTTTTAGTGTTTGTTCCTGATGATTCAACCAGCTGAGGTACAGTACTTACAGCCAGCCAAACCAACCATCTGTGTGCGTCTGACTGTATGTCTTGTTGTTGGCCTGCCCGCCAACCAGCCACCAACCAACAGACCAGGAGCCCGATTACTGGATTTGTGTCTGTTGTCGAGATGGGTCTGGTCTATGAGTGGTGTTTTAGGGTCATGGGCTTGGAAGCTTTGCTCGAAACGTGCAACCCTGCAGGACTGGCCCATGCGCTATCGCCCAAAGCAGTATCTCACAGCCAGCGGCAGTGGTACAGTGCAATAACGGTAACGTACCGTGCTGAACGTGTCGAGGTACTTGCAGCAAAGTGCAGTACGGGTTTAGTGAGCTGTATCCGTATGCAGACGAGAGTTGACCATCGGTCGAGCGAGATCTTAGATCAATTACGGTTGGGTTATGCACTTGATACCTAGAAAATGACGGGACGGGTGACAGCGCGAACGATGAGGCTAAGATTCAGTGGCGGCAGCTTTTGAGTTTCGGCCCATCGTTGTGCCAATACCGGCGCCCTCTGAGGTGCTTCTGACCAATCACGTGTGTGGCTTTATTTGTTTGCCTCCATGGCTCCAGTGCCTGCCAAAAGGTGCCTGGAAGGCTGGACCTGGACCACCTGACGGTAGGTGGTAGTAGCCCGGAGTACCTGACAGTCCTGACTGCCCTGAATGAAGGCTGAACCTTCCTACATAACATCTGCCCTGGACCTGGACAAGACAGGGAAGTAGTGAAAGTTTGTTCCTGCAAAAAAGCAACATGGAAATAACGAAGCTCGTGACTGATTGGTACACGGCTTTGAGGGCCTTTGTTGCCGGAAGACCCAGTGGGACAAGTTCTTTCCATTATCAGTTAACAACTTTGAAGGTGATTAATTGTTCCGTATCCACACGCCTGAGGGGGGAGTCCAATCCAGTCTCCAGATTACTTTATCCATCGTCCACAGACTCAGAGACATCAACTACGTACATATCTCGCCCGCTACAAATTGGGGACGGTATCTGTCACAACGCCCGCAATCCAGCCACGAACACGCCAATGGTGTACTGCACTGTACAGTTTTGGCAAGAAAGTCGGCTCTTGTTGTCGGAGAGAACATCGTCGCTTTGCGCATATATATATAAATCGGCTTATTCGCGTCAGTCTACAAGCTTAATGGTTCTCGGCCGAAACCGACCTTTACGTGGACCTAGGTACTATAAGTAAGTAGACTTTGGACGATGTACAGGCGGGACGCGAGCGGTACGGCTCGGCTCCCCTGTTAGCCTGCCCTGCAATCTGCAACCTGCAACCTGCAACCTGCAGTTTGGTCAAGGTCAAGGTCAACTCTGTGATCCATCAGCCAGATCCGCTAAAGTTTAGCTTCAAGGAGAGTAAGAAATAGACTCCTGTCTGGCCCAATCCAGATTTTTGCTTCCCTTCTCTGGCACGTCTGGGTACTGGGTTTGTTGAGTGACCAGCCATATCTGTGCATGTTTCTCGGCGACGCACGACGCAACCTGCGCTGCCACTCATCAAGCTGCAGGATCCTCCAAGTGTTTGCTCAAACAGAACTCGCCTGCTGCAGTTGACCCCGAAGAAATGTCACTCGGTTTCAATTCAGCTTCACAGATCCCTAGACGAAGCGTGATGAGCAGTCAGCTAAGCCGGCCCCAACCAGAAGCTCGCGCAATGGCAAAGATTATACGGTACAACAACGCTCCCCTGTTTATTGGCAGGTTGAAGCACTGATCAACAACCCTAATATTTCACAAGTACTCCGTATCTACGGATACCAGTCTAGCCTAATCCACAGGGGCCACCAGCGTCACTACCTACAGGGAGCGGGAAGCGCACACACACACACAGGCACATCTGCGCCGTCGTTGGGCGATCCCAGTATCGGCTGCAAGAGCAAGGATTGCACAGTGTGCCAGCCACCAGCTTTAACCTAGACCCACGAACGGCTTTTGCTTGGATACCTATGGAGTATGAAAACGCATGCCCACACTACTTACTCAGACAAGCTTGAACTCGACCCAGAAGCCGAATCATGTACTGGCAAAGAGTACATTTCCCTTCAGACGGTCGCCATGCCGCCATCTGGTATTGCATGCTTGGAGTATAAGGATCCAGATACCAGGTAGAGGCAGGCGAGAACCAAATGCTAGGCGATTAGCAGTTCTCGTTGCTCACTGCCTTGCTTGTTCTTGGCTCAAGGAAGAAGGTAACTAGAGGTCACTGTGGCGTTCACAGCAGCTTCTGTTTGCTTGGTACCGTCGCGAACGCGCACCTATTCGACATTGCCAAAATACAGGGGCTTGGTCAGCCTTGTAAGCGACGATGTTCCCTCTCCAGTCTCCGCCCTGAAAATCTTGGTCCAGAGTCCAGACTCAAAAGTCATTCATTCATCGGCATGAAAAAAGCCGGTCGCAGAAAAAATCATCCATATGCAATAGTGTATGCGGATCTTTACCTCGCTCAAGACATCCCCAGTCGCAACATTTCCTCGTTTCAACCTCCATGTGTTCAGAAGCAATTATAGATTCCTCGAGAAAACTGCACTAGTTTCTGATTCCTCTCAGGAACAGTACTATTACTTCCTGTTGTCGCCGCTTAGACATTCGTTGATTCTTTGCCGTTCAATGTCTAAGAGCTGCAGGCCACCCCCGCATCGCAAAATATGAGGCGTCCCGTCCACGGTCTATCGAGGGACATGCTGGCATGCCGTTATCACGAGTTCTCTGGGGTCTGGACATGGAACCGATCCGCAGTATCCTAGTAAAGATTCCGAAATGATACCCCCACGCTCCTTGCTGTATTCGCCATTTGGTTACCTTGCCTGGTTGCCAAGCTCGAATCCAATTCGGGACCGACTGCAACTGTTACTTGTCGACAGTAGCGGAAGGGTTCAACGTCATCAGTTACTTGTCGATCTCATGTCCGTTCTTTCTGGAAACTCTACTGCGCGTGGCCTATGTTATTGGACGATAGCAGCATGTGCATCCTAGACGTTATGTCTTTATTGGTCCCACCTCTCTTTCAGCTTCTTGGCAGTACTTTTCCTGGCTGCGTAGGTACAAACTCATACTACAGGTGGCATGTATGGATGCACGACCACAATATCGATATGTTTCATAATGGAGCATTAGTCCCTGAGTCAACGCAACGTCTTGATGCAGCCCGGCTAGAACTCAGAATGCGTCTCAGTTTTCGACTCTGTCTTTTTGAGTCTGTCACCAGCCTGTTAATTTCATGTCCTCGAGTAGTTGCTATGTCTCTCGAGGCATATAAAATGCATACATGGAGGTATTAAACACTCTTTATACTCACAATCTGCTCATCTTGTCATGATTCATATCAAACTTAGGGCTTCATACAGACTTAAAGATCGCCGGTGTCGTTACATACACTTAGCGCCTATCCAGTACTGTACCTCACATATTAACGCACTTGCATAAAGCAGACAACTGACCTTTTTTGCAATTCAAGTTTGTCACCTGCTAGTCTCTTGAAGACTGAGCAACGCATCATGCGAATTGCCCGGGTACGCCGGGTTGGACTCCGCCCGCCCCATTCCTCACCTCCTCCACATGTACGGAGTACTAACTATACTTACATACATGCTCTTTGCGTGGTCATCGTCCCTGTCTAGCCTGTCTCACTTTTGACACTTAGAAGCGGAGATGTGAAAGGCGTTTTTAACATCAGGATCTGATGGCAATTCTTGGCAAGTCAGGCTTTTAGTCACGAGGCACCACTTCCGATTTCAGACCACTGCATAATTGCCTTGTGCAGTATGTCCCGGTATAAGACTATGGATTATAAGGGCAGTATTGGTTTGATCAGTATGCTTCCGACGGTGCTTGTGACTCGCCTCTTCCCCACAGACGTCAGTCATTTGCGAAGTTCAACAAGACGATGACTCAGCATCACGCATCGCGCCATGATACGAAATAGATTACGGGGGAGGGCGCCAGCCGGGAATAGTCTCGGGGCATAGTTAGAATCGGGTTTAACTCGTTAACGTCTCGTGTCTAATATCTCTGGATCTCTGGATCGTCAGGGAAACTCAACTCCCGTAGGCCCGAGTGGTAGATCATATCCTGCCTGCTTGCGTCAACCAAGGGCTGGCAAAGAACCCACATTGGCGCTTCATGATTCAAGCGCCTTTAAGTCAGTGTGCAATTTAGCCACCCCCTAATACGCAGGACAAGCTTACTCGACGCTGTTCGAGGGCATTGCCACCCTCGCGTCTATGACAATGCCCGTCTGTTGGTTTGCAAACTGAAGCATGTCTCTTTGGCGCGTAAGCGATCAAGAATATCCGTATTAGGCCAATATACAGCCCGCGAAGCACAGATCCTGAAAACACTCTACTCAATATCGGGGACTGTCAGTTGGTGTTTGGCTTTCCGTATTCATGTCGCCCTCATGTCCCATCGAGGCAATTGGCATATTTCAGCCCAATAGCTGTTGTCTAATGTGATGCCTTCGGCCGCTACGGAGTATACACTTGATTGTCTTGGAGAAGTCCTGTCGGAAACATAATTCGCCGTGTTGCATACACTGTCCAGTCAACATGGACTATTTCCCCCGACCAAGTACGGATGCATGTCTACGGATGCGTACCGTACTACTACCGTACTGTACAGTGGTTACCCCAGTATGTTACGTGTCAAGTCTTCCTCATCACTTCGATGCGCTCCGTCAGATTTGTCCGTGGGCACCCTAGGCACCTCACCTTCAAGGGGCATGTAATCCCTGCCACATCACCACCCGCACCATCTCGTCTTGTCTCCCTGTCTCTGTCCCCATGTCTACTGGTGCCGGGGATAAATCCAACGTGGACTGCCGCGCACGGCCGTCCTGCTTAACCATCCACCGTCAGCGTAGGCTTCTGAATCGTATCGGGTTGGCATGCAACATATGCTCCGTTGATGCGTCGTCTCGGACTTGGAAACATTCTGCGCCTCCGGGCCACTTCGTAATTTACACAAGCAATCAATAGAGGCTGCGGATGCACTGCTCAACCAATTAAAGTATACAAAACCCCTCCTTCTCTTGTATTTCACTGTAATTTTTTTATTTAAATCTTTACAATGAACTTCGATTACAACTGGTCCAGTTTAGGCATCCGTCTGCTCAAGTTCCAGGCCAGCCTGCTTCATCAGCCCGTAGAAAACACCTTGCTTTTTCACAAGCTCGGCCGGACTATCAAACTCGACGACCTCACCCTTGTCGAGCACTACGACACGATCGCTGTCGAGGATGGTGTTGAGACGATGAGCGACGGTGATAATGGTGCGGTTAGAAAACAGGGGTGATCGGAGGGTGCTCTGCAACATAGCGTCTGTTTCAACATCAACAGCAGCGGTAGCTTCGTCGAGAACCAGGATATTAGACGGGGTGAGCATTGCACGAGCAAGCGAGACGAGTTGTCTCTGACCTTGAGAAAGATTGGAGCCTGCGAGTGACATGTTAGCTACAGAACAAGACATGTGAAGATTGCAGATATGGCTGAGTCGCATTTCCATGAGCCAGGTTGTTGGTGTTGCTCCCCTAAGTGAGCAAACCACGGGACTTGATCTTCATGCGAGATACGCAATTAAGCACATATCTTGTCTTCGAAATGGCTGCAAAAAAGAGACTGCTCATTATCGTAGTCAAGGGACAGATGCCTGTGCACACCACATTCGATGAAGCCTTGACAGATAGAACCAGATGCTCGGGTGACCGGTGAGGGAAATCGCAGACCGGTCAAGAAATGCCGACAGAAAGCGGAGTGGGAGTGCCGAGCGTCAACTTACCTCCTTCGTTAATCTTGGCCTCCAACCCACCATCCATGCTTGAAACGTGGTCCTTCAATCGTGCGTGCTCTATAGGGCTATATGTCAGCAAATGTTACACAGCGTGTGCTGACAAAAGATACGCTTGTCTGAGCAGCGCATGGGTGCAGTAGGGTTGCAATATCATAGATTACTTACCGAGTACGCTCCAAAGCTCAGTGTCGTCGTGAACATGACCGGGATCAAGGTTATCTCGAACGGTGCCCTCGAAGAGTGCTGCATCTTGTGGAATGATAGCCAGCCTTCGGCGCAAGTCGAGCAAGCCGATAGAAGATGTATCAATGTTATCAATACCAATATGACCCGTCACCGGTTCGATCAGGCGGAACAATGCAAGAGTGAGAGACGACTTGCCAGCTCCAGTGCGACCGACGACGCCAATCTTCTCATGCGACTTGATGTCGAGGCTGATGTTTTTGAGAACTAAGTCCAAGCCCTCCCTGTAACGGGTGCTGTAGTTTACAAAATCAACCTCTCCCTTGGCGGGCCACGAGACAGGAGGGCGGTTTTTGGTGACAATCTCGGGTGCTTCGCTCGGTAGGGCTGCATATTCAAGGACACGCTCAACCGACACAATGTTGGTCTCAACCTCTACAGTCTGACGAACGATCCAGTTGAGGGAGGTTGTAATCTGCAGGGCGTACGACATCGCCAGGCCGACAATACCGGAGCTGATGGGGACGTTACTAGAAACAGCGATGATCGCAAAGCTAGCGGCAGACAGGATGACGATAGCACCAATAGACTCGAGGCGAACGGCAAGCCAGCGGTTTGCGCTGATGGAAGGGAAGTAAGCGCGGAGATTAGCATCAACGCGCCATTCGTTCTCAAGCTCGAATCGCTGCTGCTGTCGGTATGCCCGAATGGTGGAAATGCCTCCAAGTGATTCCTGGAAATGTGCGTAGATAGGACTTCGGCTGACACTGTCGAGTCGCTTCAGTTCACGCGATGTTCGAAGATAGTATCTCTGGATGAAATAGTATGCCAAGGCAAGCGGCACAATCAATGCGACGAAAGCTGGTGTTGCAACGGAGATAACAATCAGGGTGAAGCCTGACCGAGCGGCATTGACAAAGAGCATGTTGAACGTCCTCGCCAGCACCTCGTCAACACGGTAGATGTCGCTAACAATATATTAGTACGGCTGTTCCTGGGGACGAAGAGGGTGTGCACTCACCTAGAGAATCGATTTAGGATACGTCCAGCGGGTGTAGTGTCAAAGAAGGACATGGGAGAGCGGAAGATGGCGTTGGCCATACGCTCGTGAAGCTTCCTAGACGCCTATCGCAGAGTTAGTGTCTATACTAAATAACGAGTGACAATACGTACTTCGATTGAGCAGAAAATCCAGAGAATCAGTGTCTGAATAACAGTAAGAGCGGAAGCTCCAATACCGATCGCGAAGTAGATTCCGATATACTTGCCAACGTGTTCGTTCGAGCCTGTCTTTTGGTTTCGCTCAGACCACTCTTTTAACCAAACGGAACCACCGATTGTAGCAGTCTGCGAAGCGAGAAGCATGAACAGATACAGAGCGACAGCGTAGATGTTGTTCATCTTAGCGTATTCGCCATAGACGGACCACTTGACCTTGCCTTGCTCCAAGTGCTCCTTGGCCTGCTTGGTCTTGGAAGAACCACCAACCTCCTCATCGGTAAGCTTGCCTCGGGGGCCCCTGAAGCTTGCAGTGCTGGCACGACGGAGGGTGGCCATGCTACTTGATCGAGGTTTAGCTCCAGCACCGGTCTTAATGGGAGCCATCTCAGGGACTTGTTCTTGGGCCTCTTCAATCTCTTCTTTGGCGCGGACTGAGTCTGGCTCGATAATTGTAGCGGCCTTGCTGCTTGAGGCGCTGGAGCTGGGCTCGCTGTTGGCATCACCAGACTCGTGACCAGCAGTCTTCAGAAGCTCTGCGACAAGACCCTTTTGAGATACCAGTTCCTTGTATGTTCCTCGTTCAATAATGCGCCCATCTTTGACCAGAGACACGTAGCTAGCCTGGCGAAGGACGGCGATAGCATTGGTCGCGAGAATGCGAGTTTTTGAAGCAAGCAGACCACGGGTTCCAAGGACGTTGTCGATGATGTGACGCCCAACATGAGAATCAACAGCAGAAAGGACGTCATCAAGAAGGTAGATGTCGGCACGGGCATAGACAGCACGAGCTAGCGAAACACGCGCTTTCTGACCACCACTGAGAGAGATACCTCGTTCGCCAACGACAGTCTCATCTCCGTCTGGAAGCTGCGCAAAATCGTCTACTAGTGCGCATGCATGGACAGTCTTCTCGTAAAACTCGGCATCGTATTTGTATCCAAAGATGATGTTCTCCTTGACAGTAGCATTGAGGATCCAGGTTTGCTGAGAAGCATATGCAACAGTTCCTCGCACTTCAACTTTGCCCTTTACCTTCCACAAATCGCCAAGGATGCTCTGGAGGAAAGATGACTTACCGGCACCGACACGACCAACAACGCAAGATAGTTCTCCTTTGTACGCGGTGTAGTCGATGTCAGTGAGGGCAGCCTTGTCCTCGTGACGATTCCAGGAGAATGTACCATCCCGGATAATAACGCTCTCCTCGCCAAGTTGCTCAGGGGCAGGCTTGATAGTGATGGCGTTGGGCTGGAGCTCTTCGGCAGTGAGAAAGCTAGTCAGACGTCCAATGGCGACAGAGGCTTCAACAATAGATGTGATGACCATAGGAAGAATGGCAAGAGGGAACGTCAGGAGATTGAACAAGGCCAGCGCAGGGAAGACGATATCGGTGGTGAGCGGCTTATCCTGGGTCAGGACGAAGACGGTAAAGGTTGAGCATGACACGAAGAAAGGCGCCGTGGTCCAAGTAAAGTTGGCAAAGGCCTGAGTGGCACCAATCTTTCGCAAGTTCTTGAGTTCCTTCTCATTTCGGACAAAGTTGAGCTTGTTCATGAAAGCAGAACCCCAGGCATACAATTTGATGCTCTTCATGTTATTGATGATCTCGTTGATCAAGCGGCTTCTGGCATCCTTGTTCTTCATTTGCTCCTTCTGCATGTTCTTCATGATGCGAGCTACAAATCCTTGAATAGGCATCATAATGATCATGACAACGATACCCGCCATCATGGACCAACCAACCAGGTTGTACAAAGAGACCATGCAGATGATGATCTGGAATGGCGCAGACCAAATTTGCTGAGCGAACTGGGTAAGGTCCTGCAGACGCTGGCCATCGACAGCCATGTAGTTGACGATATCGCCAGTGGACTTTGAGGCTCTGCCCTCACTGGACAGCCGTAGCGACTTGCGGTATATGGCTGAGGAGAGGCCGCCCTTGATGCGCATACCGGTCACAAAAGCAAGTTGGAAATACTGATGAACCATGGTAGTTTGCAGAATAGCACAGGCAAACATGGCCAATGCGATTGCAGCACCCTTAATGACGGGCTGGGGAGTCTTGCCTTCGCGGTAAGAGTCCACGAAAGAGATAAGAAGCCGAAGCAACTGCGGCTGAATGTATTGGGCAACATCGTTTCCAACCTTGAAAATCGCAGCAATCAAATAGGGCCCGCCATAAGCCTTATACAAAACTCTCCACAGTGAAGGCTTCTTATGATGTTCCAACTCATACTGCCAGGCTTCATCAAAGCGAGCTCCAGTGGTTTTAGTCTTGTCATCTTTGGCAAGGGCCCAGAGATCATCTTCGGTCAAGTACACTTTATAGCCATATTGCATCATTGGTGTCATCCAAGAGAAAGCAAGCTGGGAGAAGGCATTGGCATATTCCATGGGGCACTCTTCCTCTTCTTCGATAGCTTCATAACCACTAGGGGCATTGTTTCGAGGCCACAGCCATTCCAAAAGGAACTCAGCAAGGGACAGCCCAGCTCCAACGCAGTAAATGATGAAGTATGGTAGGTTGGATTCGTAAATTTGTTGCGATACAAGGGATCGCAATTTGACGCCGAAAGAGATAAGGAGGAAAAGCCAGTAGAAGAGGACGACGCCGCTGGGGTATCGAATGCGCGAATGTTCGATCCATTGGATAGCAAATACGACGAATAACGATAAGATAGTCAAAAGGGTTGTTAACACTCGGAAATCGCCATACCAGACATGGGGCATAAAAATAATTTGAACGACAAGTTGGGCAATGACGTCGACGATGATGACGGCAAGAAGGGACTGAAAATACAAAGTTAGCTCAATTGAACAGCGTAAAATCAGCAATCGGATCAGTGGCCGCAATGTTTACCTGCTTGATATAGAAGTGCGCGTTCTTGGTTTGTTCCTCCTGTTTCTGCTTCTTGACGAGCAGCCACCAAACAGCAAGCGATCCAAACAAAAGACCGAAAACAGACACCGCGGCAATCCAGACATCAATAAAACAAGGCGTGAAATCGTAGCGATGAGGACTCATAGGACCCCATCCTTCCGAATTGCCACACAGAGGCTGCTTGAACGAGCTGGTGCTGAAGTAGTTTGCGCCAAGCTCTCGCAGCGGGCGAAACCCCGTGAACGAGCCAGTCTCGACGAGAACTTGTTGCTGTTGCTCGTTGTAGAAAGCCATTGTTGCGACTGTTGTTTCTCACAGAAATCGAGGTGTCGAAGGGGACTCGCACAACAGTAACCTCATGCTAGAGAGACGTGGTAGGGAATTCGTAAGGTGCCAGAGGCGATGGCGCGTCCTAATGGTAGTGGAAGGATAAGATTTTGGAAGCTCGGGAAGCTCGCGCGAGTCGACGTCAGAGAGTAAATTGCCGTGAACCACAGCGAGCACAATGATCGGAAACTGCTCGGAAAGACAGAGACAGTCTCAGGGTGGAAGAAATACACCTAAATTTGAATCCGGTCACCTCTGAGCGAGCGATGTTTCAAGTAGAAGCCGTTCGCAGAAACTATGGGCGACTTCCGTGGAAAGTAGGTACCTAGGTATGACAGGCAGAATCTTGTCGAATTGACTGGCCCTTGTCGTGGTTGGTAAGCTGGTCCCCAGAATTTGCTGCAAATGCTGCTTCCGCGAACACCCAAGCATGCGCTAACAATGCTAGGCGAGCTGCTTAGTGGGGTTCGCAGCTGGAGATAGTGAACGGACTTTAGGTCGGAGAGTATGGTGGTCTGTTTTCCGCTGATTTCTCCTACCCTAGAGGATGTCGAGCATCTTCGCAGTCGTCTATGTTTGTTGTCTTGGCTGCTGGAATAGCTATGCTTATTGTTTTGTATAGATGTATTGTATGTAATACTGAAAGTTACACTTTTAGTGGTTTCCTGCAGTTTTGGTTGTTTTAGGAAAGCTACTTTCTGGTTTCGTACGCAAATTGAGCAAACGAGCGCTGGGGGACCCAACTATAATGAAACACTGTATCGTGATAAAAAAAGGACCGCAACAAATACTCAAGTGCTCCTTCACATTCATGCACACATTGTGATTACATGTGTTACTAAACATCTCTCAGAAATGTAAACACCCGCTTGGAAAGCCACTCTTGTGCCTCAGGTTGATCCACGGTATGGCTCGCGCCAGGAATCAGCCCCGACAAGTGGCTGACGACTGGGTTCAATGCCTTGTATTTCTCGTTGCTCGCAGCCTGGTCGATGCGGGCAGGGACATACTCATCTTCCGCAGAATGCAGGACTAGCACCGGCTTCTTGAAACGAGACCAGTTCTTCTCCAGAACTTCTTTATCCAGGTCTGACGAGAAGTAGTCATCGTCACCACTGTCAATCCGTTAGTTCATGATGTTGCTGTAAGCTGGAAGCTGCCTACATACCCCTTGATTGTCAAAGACTGGAACCGGTAAGCCGAGATGGGAGCTCCCAGAGCAGCAGGAATCATGGCAAAAGGCATGCAGTCGCCGCCCTTTCCTTCAGAAATCATTTTTGCCGCGAGGTCGAGACTTGGCTGAGGATCAGGGAAGATCAGCTCCAATGTCTCCCGATCCGATACCGGACCCTGCAAGATGAAGCCGTCCACAGGTTCATTGTTGTACTTTTCATAGTTGGCGTACTCAATGCAGTCCTGCAATTGGTCAGAAAGGCTGAACATATAGTGTCAAGGGTATAGCTACCTGGCAGCCAGTTGAGGAACCAAAGAGAACGATCTTTTCCTTGCCAATTCCTCGAAGATACTTGACCAAAGCAGAGATGTCTTCCACGTCATTGGAAAGGTTTGAAGTACCAAAACCAATGAAAGAGCTCCTCATACGGAATTCAATAACGGAGTAGCCTAGTTCCTTTGCCTCTTCCAGACGCTGGGCTAGAAGTCGGGTGTAGGGAACAGTATGTGGCCCATCTGTAAGCCCGCCGATGAACACGATGGCATTACGAGCCGAAGGTAGACCAATCTCGTAAGCAGCTGAACCTCGACATTTGGACTCGAAGGGATGAACAACAGCGGAGAAAGGACCTGAGGGAGCCATGTTTAAAGCTGTTGTGAGAATTGTTGGATCGGTATTTGAAAGATATGTAGTGGTTGCGGTTGAAGAGAGAACAATAGAAGGGGAATCTGCTGGAGGTCTGTTGAGGTATATAAGCTTCTGTCCTACCTCTGGGCAAGTCCAAGGATGTGTCGATTATCCACTTACCACGGAATAGGCCTCAGGATGGAATAGACGCAATCTTTGAGTTGCTGTTTTACAATTAGTATCGGATCCTTAATGGTTTTTGCAGGCATTCGAACTTGGTAGAAGCCTGGGAAAGTATGTGCGTAGCACAGTGTGAGACATGACATCAGCAGGCATCATGCAAGGGCAGCGAGATCTTATAACTACCTACCTAGGAAAGAAAGAAAAAAACCCAGAAGTGCGTTAGAATTATGGGCAAGAGAGGAGAAGAATAACCATACCACGTTTAAGCTGTATCAAAGGCGATTAGCAGCTTACCATAGATAGGTACGTCAAGCAATTACCTACCTACGATAGCCTTGATATGGCTCTGTGCAAATTAGGAATCTCACACTGTCTACCCCAGCTAAACCACTCTTTCTCTCATTGACCCCTCCAAACTACAATTTTACCATCTCTGTAAACTAACAAACCGGGGTCTTTCGCAATCACTTCACAGCACTGATATAAGCCATCTTCGTCCAACTCCCTCCACTTCTACTACAAACGGTGTGTTTTGACATACACAATACTCCTGCGTATTCGCGCTCGTGTTCGCTAATTCCTTGGCTCAGTAGCTTCTGCTTACCTGCTGTGGAGAACATGCATGAATAGACAAGCTAGAGGCGCTGCGCTTCGACAACTATGGAATCAACACCCAGCAGTCAGGAGAGGAATGAGTTCTTCCAAAGAGTAAGCTGCAATTCCTCATACTCTCAGGCTTGTGCACTGACAAAAAGAACCAGCTCAAACCCTGTTGCGTCAAGATAAGCCAGTTGGCGATACGAGAGACAGATGCACCAGTTTCTTCCCGAGAACTAGGTGAGCAGATAGGGCACCTCCTGAGCCTTCTTGACGAGCAAATCAAACAAAATCCGTTAGTACTGGACGAGAAGTTTTCCGAATACGTCTTCTTTCCTCTTCGTCATGTCTTCCGCCGGATGGATCAGTATCCCATACCTTTGATCGAGAACTGCATCAAGACCCTCACAATTCTTATTACGCATGGCTGGAAGACAAAGATCTCTGCAGAACTCGTTAGACAGATCTTAAGTCTCTTGACTTTCATTATTGATGGCACACCCGGTTCTGCTCCGGCACGCGCACGTCCTGTTGCTGAAGAGACAGTATTGGAGGCCTTTCGTGGGTTGACGGCTCTCTTTAATGCAGCCGGCCTATCAGTCACCGCGGCATCGGGGCTCTCAGAAGCGGAGTCAATACCTGCACTTGGACATGGAGTAACCGTCATGCTAAATGGAGTAGTCGACGGTGCGACACCCCAGATTCAACAAGAAGCACTGCGGGCCCTGCAAGCTGTTTATCATACTGTCAAGGAAACTGCTGCGCTAGCTAGCTTCTTGCCTGGCACGATATCCTCACTAGCCAAAGTCTCGTCTTCACCCAACCGATATAAAGGTACCGTTCTTGCCAAATGCCTCGAGACAGTCAGTCTCGTGCTGACGAGTGTAATGGCCGATATTCGAACACGTTCTATAATGGCCAAGACCGACACAGAACAGGATGGAATCCAAGATAATAAAATATTATCCCCAGCGTGGCTCAAGGCAAGTGCTATACAGGTCAAGAAAGCGCTCTCGGCAATCATGAAATTGCGATCTCACGATTCTGTTTTGGTCAAGAATGCCCTCAACAAGCTATGTGTCATTGTTCTGGATGAATGTCACAATACGTTGTCCAACAGCGCAAATATATTGATCGAGACGGCAATGATGCTTGGAGAAACCGAGAACAAGGTGTCCTTGACACAAACAAGTCTACAAGATCTTGTCAGCATTTACCCAGAGCTCGGCGAAATCGTGAAGACGACAACATACAATTGGATGTCGAGTCTCACACGGCTGATGCAATCAGGGGACGAGGACGTAAAGCGAGACGCAATACGTAATGTATTGAAGGGCCTTGAACTACTCAAAGAATTACACATACAATCATCCACACTTGACGAGTCTATGTCGGTAATGCTAAGGGACAGCGTCATATCCCTCATGCAAGCATCGAAGGCTCTAACAGTGAACGGAAATACAGATGTTCGACTGATTGACGGAGGAGAGGCATCGAAAGAGTACAAGGATGTACAGTACCAGCCTGTACTACTCCCTTCTGAATCCCAAAAGAAGCTTCGCAGTGAGATAGCATCACTCATTGCATTCCTTGGCTCTTCATCCCAACAAGCAAGATTTGCAGGTAACATGTTGGAGCAAGTCCAGGAAACTGACAACCTTGTCAGCCAAGTTGCTACCTTTTGGCTCTGTTTTCAACTTGTTAAAGCTAGCCATGCGTCTTCTGCAGAGGAAGAGATATTTCTAAACTTGACATCGATAGCCGACGCCTCTCAGGATATTGACACCATATTCAATGAGCTTTACGCGACATCGGTGCATATTCTTGGTCGTCACACAGACACTGAACCTATTGACTGGCGGTTAGAAGCTTTGGCCTTGGAAGTTACCGCCTACACAGCACAAAGATCAAGAGAGTCATTTCGACCTGAGCTCATTGATGTCCTCTTCCCTATCGCGACATTCTTGGGGTCTAATAACCCGGATCTGCAGAAGCATGCTATTGTCACATTAAATAACATAGCAGTCTCATGCGGATATGACAATGTTTCGGAGCTTATTATCCAGAACGTTGACTACATGGTCAACTCCGTCTCACTGCGACTCAACAGCTTGGATATATCACCCGCTTCAATCAACGTTTTGACCATGATGATCCGACTAGCAGGCCCTCGACTAGTTCCCTATCTGGACGATATCGTTGAATCTATTTTTGGAGCATTGGACAACTATCACGGATATCCGATCTTCGTAGAGAACCTCTTTGTCGTGCTCAAAGAGGTTGTGAATCAGGGTGTTCGATCAGACATGCTGTTGCTAGAACATCAGACGAGCTCGAAACCAGACCATAGAAGAGAACATAAGAAGCCGCCCGGCCTTTCAGATCTGTTAGACGTTCTGAAAAGACGAAAGCAGCGAGAAGTGCTCGATGAGGCAGAAAAGGACAGTGTGAGAGGGCACCCAAAGATTCCGTGGAAGGAGGATAAGGACGAAGGCGAAACCGACGAGGCGGCGGAGCCTCCACCAGAACCAGAGAAGCCACACAACACACAAACGTATCAACTCCTGCTTAGAGTGGCAAATCTTACCCAGCACTATCTCACATCACCAACACCAACACTACGACGATCCTTGCTTGAGCTCCTGACGATTGCATCCACTGCTTTGGCTCCCGACGAGGAAGCGTTTTTGCCCCTTGTTAACTCAATCTGGCCAGTTGTGATCGACAGGCTGCAGGACCCAGAAGCTTATATCGCGGTCGAGGCGTGCCGCGCTCTTGCCGGGCTTTGCGCTGCTGCGGGGGACTTTCTTAGCTCTCGCTTCAAGACTGACTGGGCTGATTGGCTTCGAGATTGGTGCCGCAAGGTTAAACGTCAAGCTTCCGCTTCGCCGAGTTGGACCAGACCCCGTGGGGAAGCTGGAGCTTCGTGGGGAAAAGAAAGCGACGATAGCCGCGTGTTAATACCCCTGAGAACTGGCGACAGTCTAAGCGGCAAGGCTATTGCGCCAATAGTCGCATCATCTTCCGGTAGTCTGGGGAAGTTTGCGTCACCAGCGCGAGTGTGGGAGGGCACAATTGAGCTATTGACGGCTCTGGTGTCGTACGTTCAGGTTGACGAGGAAATGTTTGACGACATTCTTGACTTACTCTCGGATGTTTTGGAGCGAAACTTCCAAGTGCGGGAGGCATTGGAGGCGGTTAACGGGGACGCTGTGTGGCTATCGCGGTACGAGAGAGGGAATGTTGAACGGCAGCCAACACCGCAAATGGACGGAGTCAAATTTACTGCTATGGCAACTTCTGGGTGACGAGCATTCATTGGGCGTTGTGAAATTAGACAGAGCAGCAATGAGACCAACAACCATTATCGACATCTCAATAATACCATGGTGGGAACACTGGAATGGCCAGAGCCGGCATAAAATCAGCCAACTAACGGTACGAGTCGTCTCCAAAGGTTAACATGGCCACTAGGGGCGCCACCGGGCAATTTCTTCCCTACACAGGATAAGTAACAGTTGAGGACAGCAAATGTTTATGTGATGGCTTCACGTGGGATTCTTGCATGTGAGGGAATGCTGTTAAAGCTTATCCCTGTTGAATCAGCTAGCAACCTAATCAACAATTCCCATTCTGTCTGTGTGGGGAAGAGAGAGGTCTAGATCATGGTCACGGCTCCGCAGTGAGAATATGAAGCGTCTACTCCGCACCATATGTGTCAACACCTTCTTGAACAAGTTAGCACAAGGAGGCTAATAATTGGAGTCATTACAGGTATGGATCTCCCCGAGCGAACCAGGGAGAATGAGATTACATACAAAAATCTACCCCAGAAACAGGATCAAGATGAGTAGGAAACGATTTCGTAATGGAATCACCCAAGTTGAGTGTCTAGACTCGAGAGTCTGGAGAATCCCCGGATTCTGAATCTGGGTCTGGGGAGGCCTCGTGGTAACCGCTGCACAGGCTCCATCTTCCCCGGAAAGCCAAGAAGATACAACGCAACGACTCTGTTAAGCCTCACTCTTGGCTTGAGCTTCAGCTTCAATTGAGATTTTTTTTCATGAGGGGAAATCCGCCCGTGAGGAGATTGCAAGCCACAATCCATATCAGCGGCCCAATCATGGATATACCGAAGATATGAGCGATGGGGAAAAAAATCAGTATCTTCAGCTAAGAGATAGCGTTTTTCTTTGCCTAGCGGTCAGGCAGCTGAAAGCCACCAGGAGAGGGGAAGAGGTCTCCAAATTCGCTAGTTGGCCCCAGGACAATCCTGCAAGGACATGGTCAGCATGGGCCCAGATTTACTGTTACCACCAGTGTCTGGGGTCGTTCAACACCAATGAGGGATACGTTGATGGCAAGTAAGGGCAGTCTGGAAGCTTTCTAGCTTGATAATTAGCTCTTTGTTTGCCACCCTTGTTCACCAACAGGCGGCCGCGTGAGGGTTGCTTGGAGCATGTGGGGGAAACGTAGAAGAGGCTGCCTCTCCAAGTTTTGCACTCTGAAAATTCTGAGTGCTAAACTTTCCTGAAGATTTGGAGGTCCTTGGCGATCTATTGGCATCGCACCGCCAAGTGGTGTATCACACTCAAAGAGATCTTGAATGCAGATCGCAGAGTCTGGGCAAGACTGGAGTTGGAGCTCGACCCGAACCCTTGGTTCGATTCGAGGTGACAGCATTTGTCTTGTAATACGACATAAGTCATTACTTGATGACTACCGTAAGGTGATTCCCGAAGAGGGACATGGGCCGCGATGATGACCTTCCGAAAGTAGCTCAATCAGCTTACGGGGCCACAGTTCAAGCGTTGGATTGATTGCAAACGTGGCGTTGAAGCCAAAGAGGATCATACCCACACAGGGGTCATTGCTGCGCGTCTGGGGCGCGTCTACTGGCAGTCATCGATCAAACAGTCTCAGAGCAAGAACGGAGAACAGCCGAAAGGATCACTCGTACTTGGACATGGGTATATGCAACTTAATTCTAAAGGAATGTAGCATTTAAACAAGAATCTGACGCTGACATGCTTGGGTAGTATTTGTGAATAACCTTATCTCGACGAAGCATAATAAACAACTCAACTCAGATTGAGGGAGTTAGCAAAGAAGGCAATATCAAGAACATGATCAAATAACAGACGAATTAAGCGCTGTCCAACCGGTTGCTTTGCTTTGTCTTTGCTCGCACGAGCCACGAGCCATGTCCAAGAGTTAAGTTCCAGACCTGACCGGGCCGGTCGAGGACGACACACGATTCTCGCCTGCGGAGCCTCTCGCCCACGCCGAGATAGACAAGAGACCAAGACGGGAACAAGATAGGGGGGGGGGGGGGGGTGGGGTAA
>ONZP01000579.1:0-44200 GCA_900312805.1 Fusarium torulosum
CCTTGAAGCAGCTCAAAGCTCGTGCTTCTCACCATGGGTTTCTTTGTCATGTAGGTACACTATAGGTTGGGCCTCCTATTAAGACACACCATCTTCACTTTTTCGTGGAGATATAGTCAGACCCTGATTTCTTCGCTGCATCTTTGTCTCCCCACACCGTTACGTCGCTGTCGCCGCCTCTTCTTTTGGACTTGAAGCTTGATAATACTTTCCGGGTTGGATCTTTCTTTTCTTTTTCCATTGTTCCAGAGTCAACCTTAGCCTCGTTCAGCTTGGGTTCCTGTCCAGTTCTGACTCCTCGCTCGTGTCTAGACCTCGGCCACTATTTGTAACAACAGCAAGAGGAAGAAGAAGCAAGGCGATCCATAACGTGGGTCCTGGCCCTGTGCATGAGTTATAGCTCCTGAAGGTCATACTAAGTTAGTAGGGGCCCAGCGGAAGATCTGACCGACGTTTCTCTTTATTCAAAGTGATCGAACCCCTCGAAGATCTTCTTTTTGCCTCCCACGTCTTGTCACTTGATCGACTCAGTTGTCTCCCATAGCTCTAGATACCAGCTAGTGAGATAACAAGCCTTGCCTTGGCCTCATTTCTTCGATTGGCGCCCCACGACTTTGCTCTGCCTCACCATATCATACTATTTCCATCCATTGGCTGAAGAGAACCCTGGACATCACCAATCACATTGCCTATTGCCCATCAAAGCCTTGGAGCCACGCTTCATGATTTGAACAACGATCACTGTCGCCTCCCGAGACAGTTCTTCTCCTTTTGCATCTTTGTGGCAACCTGGTACCTGACAGAGCCCAACAGTGTCGATACCTAACCCAGCTGCCCACCACCACTACGCAGCAGTCAATACGAGAAGGCCTCCACCACTACACTGAACAACTATTAGACTCTGAGACAGTTGCAACACAAGCCATCAAACCTCTTCACAGATCTGAGAAAGGAGGCTTACTATCACATCTTATCTTACGAACACAGTTCACGCACTCCAGAAGCTACTCAGCTGTCTAGACAGAAAACAGGGCGGGTATAAGGGGCACTGTAACACAGTGACATACTACCATCAAGCAGCATCAGGCTTATCGAAGCCGCTGCTACAGGTCACCCTTCAAAACAACATCCGCAAAAGTCGCCGAGCTGGCCCAACTCAAGAGCGAGGCTTCGTTCTGCCTCTTGCGGGCAGAGTTACCATCATCCATCATAGGTCTGGAGGACCGTTTCGACCGGGGGCGGACGCCTCGCTCATATGCCAACGGTCCCCATCCAGGGAGACTGGGTGGTCAGACTGGCGCGGTGGATTTCGCTGCTTTTCTGAAGGCATCTGGATCTCATGAGCATTCTGTCTCGCCGCCTCGTCAACCCCAACCGGCTCCAGCACTCACCTATCAACAACTCTCGCACAAACTATCGACCGTTTCACCTCGACCCGTTGCGCATGTTGTGCCGCCACCTGGAATTTCGACACAGATGTCTGGAAGGCGAGGTATGCCTCCCCATACTTCGGATCAGCCGCCGGTCAAGAAGCAGAGTAAGTGGTCACCAGAGGAAGACACTCTCATCATTGAGCTTCGGGGAAAAGGAATGAAGTGGGAGGATATTTCCAAGCGTCTACCAGGTCGAAGTGCGATTAGTTGCCGTCTACACTATCAGAACTACTTAGAAAGACGGAGTGAATGGGATGAAGAACGCAAGAACAAGCTTGCCAGACTATACGAGAGGTAAGTTGACTGTTTTGAACCTCAAGGCTACCAGAACAAGGATATGTTCTCTGGTATCTCTTTTAAAAGAAAGTGCTGACAACGTTACAGGTTTAAGCCGGAGATGTGGGCTAAAGTAGCAGAAGAGATGGCAGTCCCATGGCGAGCAGCAGAGGCCATGCATTGGCAACTTGGTGAAGCAGACATGGCCAGACGTGCAGGTGTTATTCCTTTCTCGCTAGCTGCCGTCAATGTAGAGGGCAACAGCAGCCATCGAGGCTCGCCCTCACGCAGCCACGTTCACTCACAGTCCCAGAGCAGCATCCCTCGCGATCTTGGAGCGCCATCACCTCGAATGGTGTACAACAGACCTCCCCCGATGCCTGCCAGCAACCGAGCCATGGCTCCCCGCCGAGAGTCGATCCCCCCGCCTCCTCCCTTGCCTATGGGTCCTGAGCCCGCCGAAGTTCAGTATGTGCCTGGACCAGGGTTGGCTCCAATTCAGAACCAGCCACCACCTCGAAGCGCTGGTATGCTTCCTGGAGTTGCTGAGCTCACTGGTGGCGTCAGTCCGTATAGTACGCCGGCAGCAGTGCCTAACTTGGGGTCTATGCCCGGGGTCGGCCCTGGGTCTTTATACTCAAGCCTTGCCAGTTACTCAATGGAGTCGGCCGGCAATAAGCGAAAAGCTTCGCCAGATCACTACCAACACGAAGCAAATCGCCGGCGCCGCATTGTGTAGCTTGAATCGACCTCTGGCAAATGTATAACATCTGCACATGGGAGCTAAGATGCGAGACTTTCTTTGTCATTTCTGTTGCGACTCGTTTTGCAGAGTGTGGTGTTTGGGTTACGGATAGGGTGATGATTGTACGACTTTATCATGATGGATTTACACAGCGGTTGCATAATTGTATGGGATGAACAGAACAAGGGACTTGAGAACTGACGATGCCTTGGCTTTGGTACTCGACTGAATCATAATCAAGGATCACAGCAGCATATTGGACTTAACGACTGGACTGGATGGGATAGGATGGGACAGGATGGAATGTGGACATGACTCGATGCAAAGAAACCGTTGGTGGAAAAAAACATTAGTGGTGTTTCCTTTTTTTCCCCTCTCTCTTTCGATTCTCTGAATTGTCTTTTACTATGGTATTGTTTCCTTATTTTATTCTTGCATTGGTCAGAGTCGTTTGAATGACCTTAGCAACGGAATCATCACAGAGGATGAGGTCATGGGCGACCTCGGGAAAATGGAGTTGAAAGAGAGACAAGGTTGTTATTTGTTGCACAGCGTTTGCTTTTTACTTGTTCATTGTTGTTTTGCCCATTTCGATAGACTTGACTAGAAGCACGATAGAGGAGAAATCGGTCTAGATGGATTGTACAGTTAGTATCGTTACTTTTGTTCAAGAGAGTGTCTTGAATCTAATGCAAATTTGAAAGCGGGTTACTGCTCTTTTTTTGGTTCAACAAACATATATGTCTGCAGGTTTTAAATATCGGTGAAAGATTCTTGGTAAAGTTGGTATCCATGTTCATATACAGTACTTTTCTTCTGCAACGCCTATAAGATCTTGACTTTTGCCGCAGCTTACCGTGCCTGCTGTGCTCACGACGGTCGACTACATACCACCCACCAGTTGTCCTTCTCATAGCCGCTCTCCACCACGACACCCCCAGCCGCCACGACGTCGTCCTCGAGCTCACCCTCCTTGTACAGGTGATAGTAGCGCTGGAACGTGCCCCCGGGCTCCTGGCCCTTTGGCTTGCGCATCACCCACGACACCAGGCGGTCTTGGTCACTGCCCGCGTCCCACCCGCGACGGCTCGACGCCTGCTCAAGCGCCCACACGTAGACAAGAACACGGCCGGCTTGGGGCGTCACGAGAGCTAGCAGCTCTGCGATGGCGGCTTGTCGACGCTCACGTGTTGACATGTGGTGCACAACAGCGATGCAGATGACAAAGTCGGCGGCAGCCTTGCGGTAAGGAAGGGCGAAGCCATCCGCAACAGCAACGTCGACATCGGAGATCCTAGGATCGAGCTCGACGCCGTCCTCCCGCGGACGACGCAGCTCAGTCCGGGCGAGTTGAACAAGGGATGGACTCCGGTCGGAACCAAGCAAGTGAACAGCCGGGTTAACACGCAGATACTTTCCGTTGCCACAGCCGACGTCGAGACCAAGACTGCCGGGCTGCTGGGAGAGCAAGAAGCTGGCAACGCGAGGCCAGGGCTTGTGGCGGGTGGCCGAGAAGTGCGGAGCGATGGCCTCGTAAACATCGTGGACGTGGGTAGCCTCGTATGTCTCGGGCGCCTCTTCCGCTGCAGATTGTGAGAACTCCTCTGCGGGGGTTTGAGATGGCTGCTCGCGTGGTCTGTTCTCTTCATCTCCAGCCGGTGTGGCCGACGAAGCACTTGCCATGATGAAGACTAGGTAGGTAGGTAGTGATGGAGAGAAGTTCTCTCTTGCAGGGCCACCTGGTGGAGTAGAATATTCCCCTGTCTCAGTAATATTCTTGAGGCAATCTTGGAGGAGGGGCGTGGATTTTACTTGTGCCTGAGCGTGTGTTGGGCTGACTTTTTGTTGGTTCTGTTGCTGTTTCTGCAGATGATAGTCTACTAATTGTCAACTAATTTCTCCAATAATTCAAAGTGAGTGAAGTGCCTGCCCTGGTCTGGCGGGTAACGAACGGGTGTGGCCCGCTTTAGTTTGGGGCGGCTCCGTCTGTGGCTTGAGGTGAGATCACTTCCTCTTTGACCTGTTGGTCCATACTGAGACATTGAGTAATAAGTACTCCGTACATATCAATAATTATCATTCACTTCATAATGATATAATTTTGTCAGATTTCAACAGCCAAGTTTCAATTAGAGGCCGTCACATGCAAGAGCCGTATATTGGTGGATGAGCGTCAAGTAGATGACATACGGAGTATACTTACACTACAACATGATCTAGATATATGATACGATGAATAAGACATTACCACATAACAAATCTCTCATCCCCTGTCCGATTTTGAGGCCCCCAGTCAACGAACACCCTCGGATCCGCCTCCAGGAGCCCAGGCCTCAAAAACCTCTTTCAGGGCCCCCTGGTCCGGTCACTGCACCACAATCTCATCTCTCTAACAACACAGCACGTTACGAATACTTGTCTTCTTCACATCTCATCACCCGATTGACAAATGAGACTCGACAGCCACTTCTTCAAGAAAAGAAAGAAAAAAGAAGAAGAAAAAGAAAAAAGCGAGTCCGTGCCATTCTCCATGGAACGCTTCTGGCGCTGACGCCCCCTCCCTCCACCGCAACTCGCGTGTCAAAAAAGTTACTGTACATGTATCATACACACACATCCTTAATCGGTTGAGCGTTCGCGCCAGGGGTTCGCGGGCTGTGGGCATGGATGCTCCCGCTCGCTTGAAAGGGAACGCTGCACGTCATCCCAGGCCGAGGCCGAATGCTTCATAAGCCTTTTCTTCATCCTTGGTTATACACAAGCCCAGAACTCGGTGTCTCAGCCGAACATGGGTGGCTTCCCTGTGGTTGCAACGTGCAACAGGGGGGGGGCTGATGAATGCAACGTGGAAATGTCTGTGATTCACGAGCTTTTTCGTCCTTTATAGTTCAATTGAAGCATAATTTTCACATGGTTTGTGATTGCTGGTCTTATAAGCCAAGGGTGTCCCCCTGTCATATCACATCTGACACGAACCGTTAATCTCACTCTCCCGCTTGTAGCGCCGGAACCGTTGATCTGCGACGATGTGCGTAGTATGCAACTTATGCAAATGTTGACCATTCATATCCAACTTGACTCAATGATGCAGGTAAGTTCTAACTAACAGTGTAACCAATGCTTCAAAACATCCTTGTATGTTCCTTTTTCAATGTACATTCCATCTTGACTTTCGGTATTACACGTCATGTCTTTCATTTCTTGCCAGTGTTGAGAGGGCTGTTGGGATCAAACACATCGGTGGTGATGAGGTCGGGGTACGACACGCCACCCTGCCGGAGTGCGCTGTCCATAACCTCCATGACAGCGATACTTTCAGACCAAGGCATTGAAGAGCTCTCCTTCTTGCCGTCGCGTAGGCATCGCGCGCACTCATCGGCCTCCCAGAACATGCCGTGGCCCCAGTTGTTGCGCTTGGGGTCTGTTGGAATCGGGCAGTTCACTACCTCCACCTTGCCATTGGCGTCCGACTTGATCACCTTGTACTCCGTTGGTCGGAACGCAGGGCCTGTGACCTGAATCTCGCCCCTGGAGCCTTGGATTCGGATGGCAGGGCCGCCAGTGTAAAGACCGTCAACGTCGGTGGCGATACGTAGTGAGGTAGTTGCAATACCGACACTATTGTGCTTGGGGAACTGGCAGATGATGCTCGTGGACTCGTCGGCGCCGGTGCGGTACTTGTTGATAGAAGCCACAACGTTAGGAGACTCTTTGTCTGCCTCGGGCTGAACGTGGTAGAGAGATTGGAAAACCCAAGTTAAGGAGTAGATGCCGAGATCAAGTAAAGCACCGCCTGCAAGATCTGGGTTGACCATACGGTTGGAGTCAGGGAAATCGAGGTCGTTATTATCGGCATTTTTGTTGAATGAGAGATCGGCTATATAAGTGAGTCAGTTACTCCTCGAATAAGAGCGATAGAAGAATTTGGGCGAGAAGCATACTTACCGAATGTTCTATAAACAGTGCCAATAGCACCGGACTGAATCAACTCTCTAATCTTAATGCTGAGGGGGAAGTATCGTGTCCAAACAGCCTCCATAAAGAAGAGGTTCTTAGCCTTGGCAACCTCATATAGCTTCCTGGTTTGCGCCGCAGTCACAGTGAGGGCCTTTTCGCAAAGAACATTCTTACCAGCCTCGAGGGCCAGCATAGCATTTTGGAAATGATGGCTGTGAGGAGTAGCGACGTAGATGATGTTGACATTGGGGTCAGCGACAAGCTCGGCGTAAGAGCCATAAGTCGCGGCAGAAGAGGGACCGTCAATCTTGTTGATGAAATCGCGTGCGCGGTCGACAGAGCTGGAAGATGCAACTGCAACGATCTCGTGGCGCACGTCGTCGACGTCACGGGCAGTAGGGTCTGTGAGGATATCCTTGGTGAAGCCTAGTGGTGATAGTTAGCTTGGTGTTTTGGAAAGTTCATGGCATGAGCTTGAAACTCACACTCAGCGATGCCACCGGTGGCCAGGATTCCCCATTTGGCAGTGTAAGGAGCCATAACTGCAATGTTTAATGATTTTCGACGTTGGTATATCACGTAGAACGAGTGATTTGAAAGTTGTATGAGTAGTGCAGATTCAATGGTCTCAATTTCTTTATGTCAACGTCTTGAGTGACGTGACTTTATCCTAATACAGCTCCAACCCCTCAGAGCTATGGCGGGGCAACAACGCAAACCGATCCAATGGTGTCGATAACTGGAGGTGGAGGACAGAGGTTTTGTGGAGGAGAGGTACGGAATTGCTTCACTTAGCATCCATGTCCGGTAATAATCCCCGGTCTCTCAGCCTAAATAGTTCTAGGACAAGCCGGTTTTTATTCAATATTTTGTTGAAGTTCAATGTCTATCTTGAGATCGACGGTGGCTGAATTATTGTTTATTCTGACGACGTAATCAATTTGAACTGTGAATATCTTTGTTGGACAATTGCGTGAAACCCCACGGCCCCCCCGCGTTGATGTGCGGGGGGTCGTAAACGGGAATAAGGCGCTTTATTATCAACGTCAATAAGTGCCCGACTTTGGGCCGTATCCGCGCTATTCCCCAGCTTTCATGGATCTTTAAAGGCATCATAATATCGACTCGATAATTGTCTGTGTAGCTGGCTATGCTGGGTTTATTACCAGTGTTTAAATAGCTTCTATACTCTCTACTCAGGCATATTCTGATTATCGCCGGTGCATGAGGTATCAGGTTGATGGTTGCACAATACCCAACTCCACGCGGGGAATCTCGAGTGCGTATAGCCAGTGATTGGCTGCTTTGAATTGCGGTTGGTCGATGTAATCGACGCCATGTGCAGGCCGTTTTGAGGCTCAACATGTCATGATTAACCCAGCATCACCACTCGAGCTGTTTTTCACCTCGGTTGTAGACTCGACTATCTAGCACCATCTTTCACAACCCAATTCTCTATACCGAGCTCTATCTCAGCTCTTCTCAGTAAAGTCACTGAACATGGCCGCCAAATTAGCCAAGGATATCGCCCTCAAAGGCTCATCTACTGCCATGCCAAAGTTGGTCTATGGCACAGCTTGGAAGAAGGACAGGTCTGCAGACCTCGTCTACTCTGCAATCAAACATGGCTTCCGTGGAGTTGACACGGCCGGTCAACCTAAACATTACAATGAGAAAGGCGTGGGACAGGGTGTCCAGAGAGCCATCAAGGACGGCCTTGTTGCGCGCGAAGGACTGTTTGTAAGTCTTATCTTGTCATGAATGTACCTGAAATCTGGTTAAATAATAATCCGTTATCAGCTTCAAACAAAGTTCTCACCTCCAGGCAACCAAGATGAGAATGCACCTTATGATTTCGATGCGCCGCTGGTCGACAAAGTTCATCAATCGGTTCGGTCATCACTGGCATACTTCACCATTGATGGCGAGGAGCCTTACTTTGACAGCGTGCTTTTGCATAGCCCACTGCAAACTATTGAGGATACCATTGCAGCATGGAAGACTCTTGAGACTTACGTGCCTCACAAGATTCGCAACCTAGGTATCTCAAACACGACACTCCCCATTCTTAAAGCGCTCAACGATGCAGTATCTGTCAAACCTAGTGTTGTTCAGAACCGCTTTTATCCCGACACAAAGTTCGAGGTAGAACTCAGAGCTTATTGTCGGCAGCAAGAAATCGCCTTCCAGTCTTTCTGGACCCTAAGTGCTAATCCCAGACTCGCTGCCACCAAGCCGGTCAAGACCATCGCAGAAAAGGCAGGTGTCGAGAAAGTGGCTGCGTACTATGCTCTTGTGTTGGGCCTTGAGGGTGTCACGGTTCTCGACGGAACGACGACGGAGAGTCACATGAAGGACGATCTGGAGGGCATTCAGAAAGTTTCCTCTTGGGCAGAGTCTGACGGCGCGACTGAGTGGCACTCAGCTTTGAAAGAGTTCAAGCAAAGTATCGGAGAAGTTTGAGGGTTAAGTTTAGGACCGAATATGCTGTGCACAAAAGCATTGTTGGCCACTTCGAGTCCTTTATGGTTCAGTGCGATAAGCAGGGGGCTAAATGCACTGCATGGCCATATTACAAACGATACTAAATCAACTCACAAGTTTTAGAATTCAAGACTTATACATTCATGTTCCCTCGCTTGCTTTCCCGACCTGAATCCCATAACGTGCAGCGGGTGCCTTGCCAGTGACAGGAACTGGCAAAGTGACAACCATCTTTAACATTTAACGTCAGGGCATTCACCTAAAGCTCTTCGTTTCCTGTTCCCACCCAGTTTACCTGCGATCTTTTTTGCAACCTTCACTAAACCTCTGTGCAGATTCCTCACATCTTTTTTTTTCGTTTTCTCTTCACAAACAGGCTCTTGGTATCACCATTTGGCAGCAAATACCGAAGTATTCAAGTATCACGCCTTGGTCGACTCTATCGATAAACACTTGAGATCATGCATCCACAGACAGAACAGGATATGAGTCTCCGTCAGGCCGCCGTCGAGCGGGACTTTGGTCTCAGACCTAGTGAGTCTCCTACTGCATAATGGTACATATTATGTTCTTGGCTAATCGTCGAATCCAGCTCGAGGTAACATGCGTCGAACTCAGCTGCCTGTTGAGCAGCCTGAAGCAGCTGAGCCATCTCCCATCGAGACAAGCACACCTCTCCAAGAGGCCGATTCCCCCCAGAACAGTCCTGTCTTGCCAGTCCATGGTGGTCAAGCGGACGATCGCTCTTCTACCATTTCTCCTGCCGAGGTTCACAAGGACCTCCCTCCAAAACTTAACAAGCCCACAAAGAGACGCCGTAGCGACGAATCTCGCAGCAGTGACGAGATTCCGACTCTTCCTCCCAACTTCCCACCTTGTCCCATCGAACGACCTGACCGTCGTGCTGTGGCCTTCTGGCGCGATGCCTGTAACGCCGCTAAAGACGCCGATGGAAATGTCAACGGTTTTGACGCTGTCAGATATCTTCTGATGAGACCAGGGGGACTTGCCAACCCTACCCCTTTCCTTCTAGAGGACTCTGATGCTGTTAAGAACATGCGAAAGGGCACCATCGACCTGGATAAGATCCGGCGTCGACAACAGGAAGAGGAAGAGATCGCCAGAGCGAAAGAGGAGCGTCGTCAGGCAAACAAGCGACGATACCGGCCTCGTGGTCAGGTCGACAGAGAGCGAGCCGAGCGAAGAGCTGCACTAGCTGCTCAGAAGGCTCAAGAATTGCATGAAGCTACCAATCCCATCGCAAACACCATGGACGCTGCTACTGCCACCATAAACAATAAGGAATCTTTTACTGCTACTACGAACAACGAAGAATTTATCACTGCCACCACAACCGATAAGGAAACTTACACTACCATCGCAAAGGATTGAGAGGATCAGTGTCTGTTTTGTGGAGAACTCTGAGGCCTAGAAGTTGAAGGCCAGTGAAGAGCCCTAGAGGAGTAGTGAAGAGGGAACATCGAGAAGCAGGCACTGGAGTTGTACTACCGCCCATGTAGAAAATGTTTTCTCGGATCTGGCGGGAACTACGTTACATGGATGTTTAGACATTGTGGTCTAATTCTGTATCATAGAGGGATATCCTGTATGTTCGTAGTGTCATTCTCACATAGAGCATTTTACTTCTGCCCTAGCACAAACAATCATGAGTGCATCGCACAATGTTCATTAACCGCATTTATGTTTTGTTACTTTGTTTAGTTTTGGGCAGACTTTCCAATATCCTTTGCGAAAGTGTTTGCCACAATGAATGGGAAGCATGCTGTGGCCTCCATGTAAACCTTGTGAATGAATGTTAGTATCTACCCGGTAACGAGCCAAGTATCGAAGTCAACTTACCTTCACATGATCAGCGCCAATCTTGATCTTACCCCACGATACAGCCTCGTCTGGTCTCGCACCAGCATCACTGCCGTCGAATTCTTGCGCTGTGTTGATATAGACAGCTGATTCAGCACCGTTTCGCATCAAACATGCGTTGGCGATGTGGTGCTTAATGATACCACCACCAAGAATAATCATACCGGCTCGCTTGGCTCGGACGGCGATGGTATTAATGCGGCGGATGTCCTCGACCAGATCGATCTTCAGCTGCAGAGGTGAGGACTTGAAGGTGTGGAAGTAGAGCATGTCGCCCAAACTTCCATCAGTGATGGCAGGGCAGAATACGGGGATGTTGTTCTTGTACGCCCAGTAGTAAACGGATCGCTCGTCGTTGATCTCCTTGCCCAGACGGTGAACTACCTTGGAAGGTGTCCAGTTAATCTCCTCCTCGGTGCCCTTGCTGGCCTCTTGCTCCTCGAGCATCTTGTCGAGGATGGGAACAACCCAGTCCTCGAAAGCGCAGTAGTTTGCATTAGGTACAACAAGGTTTCCGATACGGTTGAGACCCTTGCGGCGGAGATCAGCTCCAGGGGTACTGAATGAGCCAACATATGTGTCGCCAAGGCACTTGATAAAATCCTCCTCAATACCGCCCGCAGTGGTGACAATGCACGAGACGTGGTTATGCTCCACGAGCCAACGGAGAACGCCTCGGAGGCCTGAAGAAATAAGATTTGAAGTATAACCCAAGAAGATGGTCGTCTTGTCTCCCGTTTCAGGGTCTTTCCACGCACGCTAGAGGTTGTTAGCCAGCCTGGCACTTGGAAGTCTCAGAAAAATCGACTGTAGGGTCACTTTGTGAATCTCAGCGCACCATATCGTTGATAATCTTCACAGCTTCACACATAGAAGAAGCTTGGAATCCCATGTGGCGCATGCCCTCGTAGAGGTCCTCCGCCGTGATAGGTCCTTTGAGCTTGTTAAAGTCCAACTCCTCGACTTTCTGTGCGTCCTTGGGCATCTCTTCGGATTTCACCAGGACGGCATCAGTAGCCGCTGAGGGCGGAGCGTCTGCGTTGGAGGCCATAGTAGTAAATGGAAGTATTGTAAAGATGGTTAATTGTAACTCGTAAGTTTTGGGTCGTAAGTTGTAAAATATGGATGCACAGAATTCGATGGATATATCAAGGCTTAGTAAAAGAGTCCGAAAGAACTTGATTTGTCCGAAATTCGGGACTCGAGATACTAATACCTAACGATATTCTCTAACCAAGTCTACACTTTTAATATAACTTTATTATCCCACCTTTATTTATTTAAACAGTTATCAACCATATTTTTCATGATTTCTTCCGTGAGAAATCCCGGCTCCCGGCTCCGCATTGAAAAAAACTCGGCGGGGTCTATCGGGGCTTGAAGAATGGGCGTGCACGTATAGACTTCCTCTCTAAGCCTAGCGTCCATGTCGCGGCAATTCTGGCTCTAGACCCCCTGGAAAGCCGACCCTTCGTCCCTTCCCCTTCCATGCCATCCACCACTAAGCACTAAGCGCCACGCGACAGTGTGTCCATCTGAATTTGCAGGCGCAATGGGGTCGCTTGAGCTTGGACTCCTTGCGGAGGATGGCCGCCTGAGGCTGGCGTCCAATCCCTCAACCCTTCGACCTGCATCCATCGCAAGTGGCATTGTCGCTATTGTACTTCACCCGCATTTCCGTCCCCCTTACTCGTCACGCCCTTAGCATTCGAATATAATATCGCTAATAAGCTAGCCGCCTGCTTCGATCTTTTTTTTATTTCATACCATTCGGCGGGGCGGTTCAGATTCTTTTGTGTCCGAGACGCGACATCAACGGGACGGGAACGACACGACTACGACACCTGCAAGTTTAATCGTTGGGCGCAACAAAGTAAATTACGCAACAAAACTGTCGACATCGGCGCGACGCACAGCATAGTTAGGCGAAACTTTGCCTCCTGCATCCCAGGTACATGGGCAGTTCAGCATAAAACTACCGATTCCTTCGGGTTTCCTTCGGCTATTGAGAAATGTATGCACACAACCTTCTTATTCCATTACCTTGCTATCCCAAGACTTGCGAAAGAAGCCTTTCAAAGACGACCGCAGCCGTCGGTGCATGCCCCGATCTCCTTGTTCGCAACCTCCTGCATACTAACTCCATCCTTCAATGTGTAGGGCCTCAAGATACTCACGTTATGAAAGGTCTAGATCGCCGCGTGATCGCTCTCCTGACCGATTTGATAGACCAGCACAGTATGCCGATGGAGATAGGCGACGACCGTCTGAAACTCGACCCGGCAATGGTGGTTTCCCACCAGGCCGCGACTTCGGTGATCCTTTGCGACGTGAACCTCCTCGTGGACCAAAGGCCTTGATTGATGCGCCTAGTGGACCCCGCGGTGGAGGTTTCGGGGGCGAATTTCGAGGTGGTCGCGGCCGAGGGCGCGGCCGTGGATGGTCTTCAAGAGACGACAGTCGAGATCGGGGTCGAGATAGGGATATTGATTTTCGTGACCGTTATCACGATGATAGAAGCCGTGAACGCGACCGCGATCGTGACAGAGAATGGCGCGAACCTAGAGATTTCAGAGCTCGTCGCTCACCTATCGGCCGCGCGAGATCACCCACCCGAGACTTCAGAGATCGAGAACGTGAGGGACCCTTGGGAGTAGACGCGGATAGATCCCGACGCGGCTCTCGAGATGGAGGACCCCCTTCGGCAGGATCGTCTTCTTCGGACCCCCAGTTTGGCATGGCGCCTTACCCCCGTGGTGGAGGATTCCATCGAGGACGTGGCCGAGGACGAGGTGACTGGTCTGAAAGAGGACGTGGAAGAGGGCATTACATGGACGACAGGGGTGATCGCTACCCACGCAGTCGGTCTCAGGAAGGTCGCTGGGGAAGGGATCGTGATGACAGGGACCGGATGGATCGAATGGATCGTTATGCTGACCCAGATACCCGACGTGAAATCCAACACGAACGTGATCCTAGAGACCGCGAACTATTCCGAAACAAATTGGAAGCTCGCGCCAACGCTGGCCACGACTCAGGACTCTCTAGCAAGGAGGTGTCACCACCACCTGTCGCGCCATCCGCACCTGCTTTTGGATCCGTTTCTAATAGGGGATTAAGTGTAGGAGAAGGCTATGTTCCTGCCAGTGCCGCAGCAAAGATCCCGCCTACGGCTCCTAGGGCGTTCAATGATCGACCTCCTTCTGCTGGTCACGATCCAGCTATGCCTCCCGCTGGCCTCGGTAAGGCAATGATTCATGACGGTCCCTCGATTCCAGTCGGTCCTCGAGCCCAACAGCCACCGCCTCCGCGACCTTCGAGCAAGCAATGGATCAACCCGAATCTGAAGAAGGCGCCCGAGTCACCCAAGCTGATGCGATCACCGAGCTTTGTGCAACAGCGACCGGCTTTGCGCCGCGATAGTTCTCAGTATGATCATTATCACGACGACGAGAGACGGCCACGCAGCAGCGATGCGAAATCAGACTCCGTTTACGACAATCGGGCCCGATCGAATTACAGCGCAGAACCAGGAGAAATCACCGTTAAGTCCGAGCGAGAGTCTCAATCTGCAAGAGCTTCCATGGATCGGGATGCACGGCCTACTAATGCTTCAAGACGAGACTCTTATTGGTCCGGCCCGTCGCCCACTATGGAGAGCATGCCTAGATTTGCCCAGGCGCCTGATGAGCGTGTAAGAGAGATGAGAGAACCCCCGAAGGAACTGCCCAGGCGAAAATGTGGTCGAGCAACTATAAAGGCTGTTAGATTTGACGTGCCACCAAAACCAGTACCTGTGGAGCAAAACTCGGAATCTGACGATGACGACGACATGGCCGACTACTTCGATATGGAAATTGGGAAGACGGAAGCTGAATTAAGCAAGTTGGAAACACCGAAACTTCCAACCCAAGTGATGGCTCGTTTTGCAGCTCTGTCTCATGGATCAATGGTCAAGATTGTTGGAGAGAGTGAAGGGCTGCTCAAGATGGTGGAAGAACTGCCAAGAGCAGCAAACAAGGTCAGCGTCGAAAAGGCTGCAGAGCCCGTACCGATCGAAGAGGAGACGAAACAAGACGTTGAAATGACAGATGCCACCGACAACGAGACCCGAGTCGAATCTGAACCAGCAAAGCCAGCATTGCAGGAAGCTCAGACTGAACCCGAACCTGAGCTCGAGCCTGAGCTTTCAATTAATGTTGGAAAGTCCGAAGAGCCCGTTCTCGAACACACACCGAAGCCCTCGCCAGAAGCCACTCGAGAGATTGCGGAACAACCCACAGAACCACCTGTCGAGAAATCTACCGAACACAGCGAAATGCCTGACGAGAAAATCGTCGAGAACCCCGAAAAGAAACCCGACGAGGACCGCGCTGAGAACGTCACTGAGAAGCCCATCGAAAGTGCTGTGGAAGAGAGCACTGAGAACATTGTCGAAAAGGACATCAAGGACCCTGTACAACAAACCAAGAAGGGGGAGACTCACGAACTTGCTGCTGACACTCCTGCCACTGCTGTTGTCACTACCGCTGCCACCGCTGCGCTCATTGCTGAGCCAAATGCTGAGAAGATGGACATCGACCAACCTCCTGTTCAGACTGTTTCAGCTATCCCTGAAGCCCCAATGCTCCTTACTGACAATACAGCCCAAGATACGGTTCCCATGGCAATCGAAACTGTTTCTGAAGAGCCGGTAATTGAGTCAGCGAAGACCGACGAGGGGCCCATCGAGACGACCAACGAGGCACCTGCGGGAGAACCTAGTGAAGATAAGCCAAGCGTAACACCAGTAGAGGCCGGCGCCGAAGAATCTGCACAGCCACAGACGGAGAATGCTACCGAAGCCGTTCCGGAAGTTATCCCTGCAAATGCTGATGAAGCCCCCGCCGAGAAGCCTGCTGAGACTGATGCCAATCTGCGTATCGAGACTTTCGCGGATAGACCTGAGCCTCCAGCACACGATCATGCGGCGGCTCAAGAGACTCCTGTTACTGTCATCGCTCCTCATGTTGTTTTACAGACGACGGAGACAGCATCGAAACCGCCTAGTACGCCGTCGCAGGTCGACGATGATGAGACTGAGTCTGAGGATGATTCGTTCATGAATCTTGACACTGTTCGACAATACATGACCACGCCGCCGATTGACAGTCTCCCTGATTACAGCTGTCAACCTTGGGACAAGGATAGTGACTTCATGCGCACCCTGGATTCTGACTCGGTTATGGAAGATTTTGTCATCGAGCACTTGGACAAGATGCATATTGAAAAGTCGACCGAACAGGACCACGACAAAAAGATTTACGCCAAAAACTACTTGCGCTATTTGGAATTCACCATGTCAAACGATCCAGCTGCCGTCAAGAGTCGTGGAAGGTACTCGGTCTCGACTGGCATCGAATTTACTGGGACAGTGACCCCTGAACCAAAACATGAAGGGAGCGGGCGCGGGCGCCGATTCGCGACTGAGCGAGACCTGGAACGAGTTCTGCAAGCATCCATGCGAGAGGACGAGGAAAGGAGAGAGCGTGAGTTGAGAATGCAGCAAGAAAAGTACCGCACAGATAAGGAAGCCGTCATCCCGGATATGATATGGACACAGGAAGACAGGGACAATGCCAAGTACATTGACAAATCCGGATACATACCTGTTGACCGGTTAGTATCGACATGGCGTGTTTTGCCACCCGTCAACAACTTCAATGAAGAAGAGGCTAGCTTGTTTGAAAAGAGATACTTGGAAGCACCCAAGCAATGGGGTCGGGTTGCAGAAGCAATTCCGCATCGCGACTTTGGTGCTTGCATTCAGTATTATTACATGAATAAGAAGGATCTCAACCTGAAGGAGAAACTCAAGAAGCAGCCTAAGAGGCGCCGAAAGGGCAAAGCGAAGCAGCGATCTAGTGCATTGGTGTCGGAACTGGGCAACGGCGATGGAGAAACGGAAGACAACCACGAGACGGGAGAAAACGGCGAGAGAAGACGTCCACGACGTGCAGCTGCTCCGACCTGGGGTTTTGAACAGCCACCGATCGACACAGAGAACTCAACACCTAGTGCCACACCCGGCAGACGTGGAGGGTCCGCCAAAGTTGATCATCCGGAGAAAATCGATGGAAGGAAGAGACGAAGAGGCCCTAAGGAAAAAGAGCCCAAGATACCCAAGCCGAACCAGACCTTGGCCGCAGCACCAGTGCCAGGCAAAGGCAGGTCGAGGTCGAATTCTAGAGCACTCAACACTGACAGTTCCTCTACTCCTCTCCCACCTTCGGAGGGTCTTCGAATTCAGCCTCAGTTCGAGCAGCACCCCGCCGGTATGCAACTTCCCTTCTCTGTACAACAGCAGCCTATCCCGAGCATGGAACGCCCTCAATCAGTTGCTCCCTCGTCCATCTCTGAGGTTATGGCAGCACCATCACTCCGACCTGATCCGCCACCTCAACCTGCAATGGCTACATTCAATCTAGCGCATCAAGCATCAGAACGCAAAGCGCCAACCCAAGCATCCAGTTACTGGAGTGTGTCTGAATCTAATGACTTCCCACACCTCCTGCGCTCGTTTGGTTCTGACTGGACCGGAATTGCTGCTCACATGGGTTCAAAGACTGCAGTCATGGTAAGTCGCTATTATATATTGATGATGAATAAGTATTGATAATTATAACAGGTCAAGAACTACTTCGTCCGTCAAAAGGATCAAGGTAAGGCTGAGTGGGAGATACTCGTCCAGGAGGCCGAGTTGAAGAAGACTGCTGGTGAGAGGCTACCCGATCCCCCGCAGCCATCAACAGGAGGACGAGGCAGGAGATATGATAGCTCGACTGCAACTTCTCGGCCTTTAGCAGTTGCTCCAGGTATTGATATGCATGGTGAAACGTCGCAGCCCAAGATGGAAGCTGCTGTTCAACCTCCTCGTGGTCAGCCATTCCCCAGCTTTGGTGGCGTTCCCATCGCCCAAGCTCCTGTTCAACAGCAACCCTTGGTGCAGCCTCAGCAGCAGCCGATGGTTATGGGACAACACCCTGCGGCTCCACCAGTTACTCAAACAATGTCACCAGGTCAAAGACCTTTAAGAGCTCCTGTGCGACAGTTTGGATTCCCTGATGGCGAACGCGAGCCTGGCGCGCGCGTACCGCTTCCGCAGAAGGCCTCTTCTCGACATCCTGGTGCAGAGCCACGTGAACAACGACCCCTAGCTGCCGCACAGCCTCTACAGCCTTCTCCTCGCGAAGTTATGATGGAACACAACGCTCAGATAGAGCGTCAAAAGATGGATACACAGCTGCGTGAACAAGAGCAACGCGAGTTGGCTCGACAGACAGAGAGACAGCCGCTACGCGTTAAGCAGGAACCTGAGATGGCACCACAGCCGCACCACTACGAGCAGTATGGCCACCGTCAACAAGGCAGCCTTGGCGGCCAACCGCTGGCGAGGCCGCCGCAGGAACCCGGACGTCCTCCATCATATGGTCCCCCTATGCAACAGCAAGGTCCTGCACAGCCAATGCGAAACCTGATGAGCGAGCAAACACCGGTCCGCTCACCTCAGATGGGCACACCTACCAGTCGTCCCGTGTCGTCGCTTCAGCAGAGGCCGTCGTCAGGATCGATGCACGATCAATATGGCTCAGCCACACCTCAAGCTGGCACTCCAGTCCAAACCCCCGCAGCAGCGCCTCCTCGTCAGACTGAACCTCGCAAGGGAGGTCTCAACATCATGTCGCTCCTTAACGACGAGCCTCTGCCACAGCCTAAGAGAGTCAACGATGTGACTAATACGCCCTCAAGACCGTCGCCTACCCCTCCACCTCAGACCATGGGCCGTACACTTCCGGGGCCTGCGCCGCCTTCTCAGATGCGGCGCGGCGATCCAGAGCCATATTCGCCTTACGCTAGAGGTACGCCAGGAATGCCGTCCTTGAAGCCCACATATGCGGATTCTCCTCAACCACAGCACATGGGTAGCTCCAGGGCATCGATCGGGGTTTCTCTCGAAGCTGCAGCAGAGAGAGACTACTACAGACAGAACCCTTATCAGCCTACAAATCACAGCCGGACAAACTCGCCACAAGGTGGGCATCGCTATGCTCCACCTGGTCCCCAATACCAGAACCAGGGATATCCAACTTCATACGCGGCTGCAGGTCAAGCGGCTCACGCTGGATCACCGGGAGGGCAATATGGGTTGCATCCGTCTTCCTCTCGCTCACGCGAAGTTCCCCAGGGTGGCCGTGAAACTTCTTGGCCACCACCAGCGCCCCAACAACCTCCTTCAAGCATGCAGCAACCAACTGGTTGGCCATCACAGCCGCCTCCGAACGCATCGCAACAACCACCGCAACAACAGCAGCAACAACAACAGCAGCAGCATCAGCCTTGGCCGACCCAGCATCCTACGTCCAAGCCTCAAACTCCTGCACCATCTTGGGCCCCTTCACAGCCGCCTCCACAGCAACCTCATCATATGCCCATGAGAGACGATGGACGAAATCCCTACTATGGAGGTGGGCCCGGCATGCCACCACAGCAGCACCAGATGCACGCTCGCTATCCGTCATCGGGGTCTCGTGGCCCAGAGTCGGCACCACCTCCTACGCAAGCGTACCCTCGTTATGCTTCCACCCCTGGCCCTGCTCCAGCTAGAGATATGAGAGAGATGCCAGGCCGCACTTACACACCTATTGGTTACGACGCTCGTGGACCTCCGCCACCGGGGGCCCCTGTTTACCCGGGTCACGATCCTCGGGACCCAAGAGATCCTCGGGACCCAAGAGATCCTAGAGACCCAAGAGATCCTAGGGATCCGCGAGACATGATGAGGGGAGGACTGAGGCCCCATGAGTATGAAAGACATCCGGATCATTATAGAAGATAACGTGGGTATATCGTCGTTATGGAGAAGTTGCATATGCTGTCTCTTGACAATTTTGTTTGGCGTAGCAAGCCTGGGGTTTTGCATTATTGATCTCGGTTGTATGTTGCGGAGTAAGAGCGGTTGAATCTTTGTGTAAAGTATATAACAACCTTCAATTGTAGAAACCAGAGCGAGGCAAGTGCACTTATATGCAATTATGATTTATTCAATTTATTTAATATCTCAAATTTCCAATATTTCACTGACCTGCTGTTTGTTGATATGTGACGTGCTTGAGAAGAGCTACGAGGGTCCACCCCCTAAATTTAAGTGAAACCCCGCCATAAGTAAACAACCCCGCCAAAAATAACTAAACTTTACGCGCCAACGCGTTAAATCCAACGACAACCTTACATAACTCAAAAAGCGCCGAGACACTCTCATCATGGCTTCACATTCAAGATCAGCATCCGCTATGGGCGGCCATGAAAAGACGTACTTTGAACAACAGCGCGAGGCCCTCATTAGCGAGATCGCAATGGCAAGATTTACTCTCTAGAACACCCAGGGAAACAAACGCTAACATCCTGTTCTACAGAGCTTCGAGCACGTCTTGGCCAATATCAACAAGCTAAACAGATCTTTGGAGGCAGTCACTGCGGTACGGTCAACCAATCTTCTACGTTGTTCTTGGGGATTAAACTGACGGGGCTTACAGGTCGGAAACGAATTCTCCTCGGTCGAAGCGCTGTGGTCGCAGTTTGAGAACGTCATGGGCAAGGATAACAATGGAGAGGGCGAGACGGAACAGGCTGATCAGACGGAGCAGCATGATGATGCTGGGGAAGGGGATACGACGGTGAAGCATGAGGGTTCGTGATGGCGAGGTTGGAGGTTGTTGTTTTATACCCCGTGAATAATGAATGAACGAATAATATTGATATCAAGTACGAATAACGAAGACATGGACGATGCGGGCAGCTAGATGGAGAAGAGAATTTTCCATCAAGGGACAGTAGCATATTTATGTCACTTCAGCATTAATTCCCAAAAAAGCAATATGTCTTCATTCATGTGCGGCTCTATCTGTCTGGTTCTTCTCTAGCTCTGTACAATCTATCTTGATATCAAGACATGGTCTCATCTGGAGTACCTCACAATCTGCAATCCAGAACTAGTTTAATACACCTCTCACACCAGCATTGTAAACTCGGGGGGTGTTAAAAAATCATCCAACAGACAGTCAAAAAGTACAAGCAAAAGCGAATCAAACAATCGCAAAACCAATACTCGCGTCAGCGCCTCAATGGGCTGTTCGAATCACCTAAGATTCCGCGTCGTGAACAATGCCTTTGTCTTCAGCGGGGCTGGAATAGGGCAGTAGTGTCGTATGGTAAAGCAAATCCAGGGGGGTATAACCTTAAAACACCGTCGCTAGTAAAATGAGGTATCATGACCAATTTCGTGAGGGCTTCGTGGTAGTTCGTAGCAACAGCAAATATGAGTAGGCAAAGCAAAGGTTAGTATAGCAAGGTGAGTATAGCAAAATTCAGTGCTTATTGTAAAGGAAGGTTTCGTAAGAGGGTATTGGTATTCCCTAGGTGGGCGCTAATAGTCACTGCTCCAAATCTTGTCATAGCAAGATATCTTTCTCATGATGTCCAAGTCAAGAGTTATGTAAAGGAAATTGTGCCATGTTTCCTGAAAATGGGTACGAGGCTTGATATGAGTTCGTTTCCAAACTGTGTTAATCAAGATGAAGTATCCAACTAGGGGATATCCATTCGTCGTGTATGAGCATTGTTGAGCTCAGTGATAAGGGGTATTTTGTTTTTTGCCGTTTTCTTCTTTTATCGTGCTCCGTTCCTCATCCTGTTCGAGTTCAGGGATAGGATTAGAAGAACTCCGCAGTCGGATCATTCAAGCTGTTGACCTCAGTGCCATCATCTCGGATGAGCTCGCTGTAATCCATTCCGGCCTTGTCCGCCATTTCTGACTCTGGACTTTCAGCCTCAGGGCCATCCTCGAGTGGCTTGGCACGATGATAGTCGATTCTTTCTTCTCGTTCGGTAATTCGTACAAGATCGACAGCGTTTGATAGGTTGCTGGCACGTTGATGGCCAAAGGACTCGGTGAAGCGATGAATACCCTCCTCCATGTCGTTGTAGTGTTGCTGGAGTTGTTGGATGCATCTGTGAGCATCACGGGCTTCCTTGTTCGCCTGTTCAGCCTCGGTCTTCACTTTCTTCAATCGTTTCTCGACGAATTTGTAGATCTTTCGACGTCTGTAGGCGGCGCCGGGATCCTCTCGCTCTTTCTTAGCCTCGAAAATCTGCGAGACGCGTGCTGCGCGATCCCATTCACTGTAGATGACCTCGTTGCGGTTGATGGCAGATGGAATTCTGGCGTAGTTCGTCTGCTTAGAGATCGTTGCTGCCATAGTTGATTTCTTGCACTTCAGGTATTGGTCCATGACTCGGTCGGGTTCGCACTCATCAATCAGTGGTGCTTCGGGGTGGCTCAAAGCCGCCTGTACCTCGTGCTAGGATTTGATGTCAGTATCACGGACTGTGACTGGCTATAGTTTGAGGATGTACTCACTGCGCTAGGTCGTTCTTCAAGATCGGAAACTGATTCGTTGCTTCCAGTGTTAGAAGGGCCTTGCTGGTAGAATTTCTCGGCAGCTTCGTCGCGGATCATTTGATTCTTGGCAGCCAAGCTAGCGATCTCCTTACTCCAAGGTCTGACACCAATGAATCCGGAGCGGCCTATACTTGTCAGTAATGTTTTCATTGGAGGATGGCTGTGTTCTTACCAAACAACTTGTCGGGGCTCTTTGATCGGACATTTTGTAGAGACTTGAAGAAGTCCGAGTAATCAGCAGTCTCGACGTCTTTCATTGCTGTCCGGGTAGGGGGGTTGCCTTCAGGCCCTTCAGGGATCGTCTGTTCATCCCACTCAATGCTCGAGACCATGTCGAAGGTGTAAGCGTTGAATTGTTCTTCATGTTGTGCCTCCTCGCGGTAGTGGTCTCCAGTTGCAACACTGGCACTTTGTGTATTGGGTTGGGGGTGAGCACCCTCGTAAACCTCGCGAGTGTCGACAACGCTTTCGTGATCTTGAGTCTCGGACTCGCCAATCTGAGCTTCTGCTTCGTTTAGTTCAACATCCTGAGCTTTTTTACTGTAAGTCTTGGCATTCGGTTCTGGAAATTCGGTCTCATCCATAGGTTGTTTGACTTCTTCAAATATCTTGCGAACAGGTCTCTTCTCTGACAGTTCTTCAACCTTGACCCGATTATAAACACCAGTAATAGTAGCATGCTGGGTGAAATCGTAGTTGTTGTTTACTATGTCCACTTGTCGCTGTAGAGCCTATAAGTTGGTTAGGCGAATTGTTTCAGACGATCCCTTGTTTGCATTGATTTGGCCAACTCACCAGGCTCATGATCTCATCGTGAGGAAACGGTCCTATGACTATTTCCTGAGAATACAGAGAGGATTCATCTGTAAAATCGTGAGTGGAGGTAAGTAAACGAGTGTATAAGAACCTACCATCGGAATCCTGACGTTGTGCCTTTTGGCTGTCTCGAACCTCCGAGGTTTGAATTTGGTTATTGTTCCCTTCTCATGGTTATTAAGTACGACAACGACAGCACAAGTGCTGGAGCAGAACTTACCATGCATAGAAATTTCGTCTCGGAAGTGTTTGAAAGGGGCAGGAGGGTTGGCAGGAACTGGTGGAAGATCTTCCATGGATATGTCGTGCTCAGGTCGGTCTGAAGACTCACTTGGAGATCTTGGCGACACGAGAGTCTCCTCAATATATCGGCTGTTGCTGATGGTGTTTAATCCAATACGAGGATCGGAGAAGCTACGGATGAGCTCGCCCATCTCATTATCGGGTGGGGGGAGATTCCATCTCAGGGGTCCGTATGTGCCCTTGTTCCTATAATATCTATCAGCTCTGCCAGTGGCTTTGAAGAAACATGTACAGATATCACTTACTTTTTACACTCGGTAGTCGATCGTTCGTCGTTTCGATTGAGGCCGAGAGAAGATCGCAGGTGGGTCTCCGCAGGTTGAATAAAATCCGCCAATCTACCGAGGGATAAAGACCCTTTTGCCTTGTGTCGTAGTTTATGTAAAGCGCTGGGCTCAGTCTTGGTCTCCTTCCCCATCTTGCTTGTGTCTTTAGCCTTACCACTACCGAGAAGCTTCGTGAACAATGATGTTACAGATGATGCAGCGGATGAGGTCTTCCTCTTTGATTTCGAAGACTTCGCATCGGCCTCGGAGCCATCAACGTTAACCAATGTCTCCCGAGGAGGAAGTGCTCCGCTGCATTCGATTCGAATTGTCGATGGCTTTCGGGTGTGGGCATCGTTTGTGGTGATGGGTTGAGAAGTTTCCAACCCCAGAATAGGGGACTCTTGGCCCTTTTCAGTAGTGCCTCGACTCAGGTTAGATTTGGACACCTTGATCTTTGTCACCTCGGGATGAGTGATTGTCATTGCATCGGCTGTTTCCAGGTGTCTATTTTCTTCGTTCTCCTCATCCTCTTCGGGCACGTCCGCTAGACCCAACTGTTGGATAAGTACCGTGCAAGTTGTAACGATAGACGCAGCGTCGTCATCTTCAGCAATGCAATCAGTTGAGGGCAGATGAGCCTCACGATCAGTCTTGGTCGGAGAATGTTTCTGGTCAGCTGGTTGAGCCAGGAACTTGAACACCGGATTATCATCGTCTTCACGTTCCTCATTGATAGACTCAAGGACGTGAGGAATGTAGGTGGTAATCGGCTCCGATTTGGCACGCTTATGCAGCTTGTTGCCAGACTTTGTGTCGAACAGATACGCCCAAGTAGATTTGGTCTGTTTTTGGGGGGAGGTAGAAGCTCCTGCGTGAACAAGAGTCAGTTGGGTGAACACGTGAACACGTGAACAAGCGAACAAGAGTGTTGAACTTACTATTCAGCTCCGAGACAGATTCCGCCTTCGAATGAACTGAGAAAACATCTGATGCATCATTCAGTATGTTTTCATTGTACTCATGTAGCTTTTGGTGCATCGATAGACCTAGAACGGATATGATGGACTTACTTCGTAGTTCTCCTTTGGTTTTCTTGAGTAGGCTTGAGAACTTGGTCTCGCGTTTCGCATTCTTGCCTACAGGAGTATCAGTATAGTACTATTAGAACATTATATAACTTTGTTTCATCAGAGGACTTGCTAGTAGATGTTTGGACATAGATTTGGCCGTTGTTGCGGTGTTTCGCTACGAGGCTCGCGACCCAGTTGCTACCTTTCAAAGTGGCAGGGTAGGATACAGAACCCTGCATTTTGACGGAATAAGTCTCCAAAATATTCGTAGATGCGAGTATGATAGGAAGATAGTAGGAGGGTGATGATGATAAATAGGGTTCGTGATGTTATAAGTGTGTGTTGAAGTTTGGGATCTGGGGGATGAGGATGAGGATGTGGTGGAGGTGGATGATGTGGAGTGGTGAGGTTGAACGTAGGAAGAAGGAAGATTGAAAACAACAGCGGGATCAGAATCATGATATAGTAGAGCTGCATGAGGTGAATGTTATCGACCTCGCTTGGCACTGGAATTGCAGTTGGCTGGCAGCATGGGAATAGGGTCACTCTGGCACTGCCACTAGCTGCCAACTACCTGTCAACTGTCAATGTCAACTGCAAGGCCTGCCCGAGCAGTGGCAAAGAATTTCTCACGACGATCTGATCTTAATCCACGCCATTAATAAACTATGATTGTTATAATAGCAATAATAGTAGTGTACATAAGCCGAGTATCTGCTCGTAACCATAGACTCCTTTTCCCTTGATCTTGCCCTACACTAGAGCACTTACTGTGATATACAGTGCCTCCAACTAGCAGTAAACCATGTCTAAATATTATCTGACCAACATTTGCTGTAAACTAACTTAACCGTCCTTTACTTCTTCCCCTTAGCCTTTGTGCCTGCAGCCTTAGCCTTAGCTCGACCTCGCTTTGGCTTGTCCTCATCCTCATCATCGTCGGCAGCGGCGGCAGCCTTCGTAGTCTTCTTGGTAGCCTTCTTGGCCTTTGGTTTCTTAATGTACTTGTCCTTCTTGAAATCGATCTCGTCATCATCCTCTTCGACTTCGGGTGTCTCGACGGCCTCGGCCTCATCGTCTTCAACGGCTTCCTCAAGATCAGGGACCTCCTTGGGCTGAGCTTTGGGAGCGACAACGTTGCTGGCTTTCATGAAAGGAACCGGATGGCTCATTGCATTGTACCTGAATAGTTAGCTTGGTGTTAAGAATATGCTTGAATGGTATACTTACGTTCGGGTGAATGCAGCTTTAGTCTTTGTCTCGATTTTGACCAATTCCTCGTCCATTGGTCCTACGCCAAGTTCTTGGATAGCGTCGAAATCTTCTCGGGTCATGAAGTAGCTGTCCATAAGATCAATGACCCCTCCTACGGCATCATTGCCCTCATTTTGTAGGCGATTGACCAGCTGTGACCACAGGACAGGCATGTACTGTTGACGGATCTCGTTATGATCACCAGAAGTCCTGAGGCGCATGTGAGAATGGACCTCACGAATGGATCTGCCAAGTCTGCCAAACTTGCTGTTGTTGCCGAGCCATGATGTGAAGTTGGAACCCATGAGCTGGCCCGCAATGAAGCTGGCAGGGCGGACTGTACTGAAGACGGCGTGTGTGGGCATCAGACTCCATTGTTGTTGAGGTCCATGAATCATGCGGTCGACTAAATCTCCATCGCTGATGCTCTCTGCAGCGTTATCAAACAGCTCCAGAGCCTTGAGGTTATGCTCGCGCTGGGTATACCCCTTTCCGTTGAGAGCCATAGGCTTTGTTCGAAGATAATTCTCCTGAATCATGAGATAACTGAATTCGTGGTCGTTGAAGTAAAGCTCAATCTTGTCGTTTAATGTCGACTTACTCGCAGGTGTGAAAAGCCCACCAGCTAGCATCTTTTGGCAGATGTCCCATGGCTTGAGGATGACATGCTTTTCCCAAGCCTTCGACATGGACTTGGACTGATCGAAATCCATACTTGTCTGGTCCAGTTTCGCGGTAGAGATCATGTTGATGATTTGACGGATATCCTTGTTGCTTCCCTCGATGAGAGCGTCCACTACAGCAGGTGGGAGCTTGAGGCCTTCTCTATGGCAAATAGTCATAATGCGGGATCGGACTTGGTCCACGGTCGGACGGTTAAATCGAATATCGAATGCCACATGGTCGAAAGGCTTCATCTTGGGCAACTTGCGCTCGTTGCAGATGAGGATCAGGGGGATCTCCGTCTTCTTACAAAATTTTGCCAAGGCACCAACACCACCTCGGTCACCTGCAGACATGCCGTCGACCTCGTCCATGATAAGGACAATCTTCTTCTTGGTCACATCGACATCCTTGCCGTCGCCAGCGAAATATCCGAGGAGGGATGTATTATTCATCACATCACTCACTCCATTTTCAACAAGCTTCTTGCTTCGGCTGTCACTGGCGTTGCTCTCCAGAACATCGTATCCCTCTAGCGTTGCAGCTAGGTGGGCAGCTGTCGTCTTTCCAATTCCAGGAGGGCCAGAAACAATGATGGCGCGCTCACCACCCATTCCATCAGCACCTCGTCGCTGAAAGTTGTACTTCTTCGATTTTGGCCAGTTCCTGAGCCAAGCCTGGATTTTTTCGACTTGCGCCTTGTTGCCGCAAATATGGCTGAGCTGCGTGGGGGCATACTTCGATGTCAACAGCTGCACAGGGGGGGCCGCGGCGGCCTTTGCTGGTGGTCCTCCTGCTGCAGCTGCCTTCTTGGCAGCCTTCGCAGCCTCTGCCTTTCGAGCCTTCTCTTCGGCCTCCATCTCTGCAACCTGCTTCTTCACCTTGTCTTCGTCGGCCTTTTTCTTCTCTTGGGCCTTCTGAGCCCCTTTGCCGCCGCCCCCAAATGCAGGAAGCTTACGGATCAAGTCGAAAAGTCCGTTTTCATCAATTGTCTTGATGCCATGAGACTTGATTTTTGCCAGCTTGCTCGGGCCAGCGTCCTCTCCAAGAACTACAAAGCTTGTCTTGCTGCTTGGCTGACCAACAACTTTGCCGCCATATCTTTTGACTAGGGCCTGTCCGTCGTCACGGCTAATGGTTTGTAGGACCCCCGTGAAGACAAAGCTGAGACCAGTCAGGCATTCATCTGCACCTTCGGGGAGATCAACCGAGCTTGCAGCTGGTTGAGCAGATGCATTGCCACCTCCGAAAGCTTTCTTTCGCCAGTCAAACTTGGAATCAGGGTCCTTCGGCGGAGGCGTGGGTGCTCGGACAGTAGCAACACTGTCAAGGATGTCTTTGATATCGTCATCTTCCGGTTCGTCGTCCTTCTTTGTTCGTGGAGCTCGAGGTTTAGCTGGTGCCTTAGGTTTGGCAGTGGTCGCCTTTTTGCGTGGCGCCTCTTCAGATTCTTCCGAGTCTTCGGGAAGAGATTTTCTCTTCTTGCTCACGGCTACGCGCTTCACAGTGTCTTCTTCCTCTTCTTTCTTGACAGCTGATGGACGGCCTCTGGTAGCTAATCGTTTGGGCTTAGGTAGGTCTTCTTCCTCAGACTCATCCTCTTCATAATCATCATTCTTGCGCTTGGATCGACCCTTGGCGTCGGCTGCGAAGATGTCTGCATCATCCTCGTCTCCATCGTCCATATACGCATCAGAGTCCTGGTCAGCTGCAGTTTTGGAGTAAGAAGCTGTGGCTTTTTGTGTAGCAGGGGTTTTGCCGTTCTTGGCTGGTGCTTCAGGCTTCGTGGCGGTCGTTTTCCCTCGGGGACTCGATCGAACCGGAACGTCAGCCTTAACTGCAGGCTTTTTGGGTGTTGCCGAACTCGTAGGTTTGCTGGTCTTATTCGCGGAGAAGTAATCGTCTGCTGAAATAGCCACGCCCTTGGGCTCGTCGTCTCTAATAATAATAAAAGAGTTAGATAATGATCAATTGAAAAGACTTGACGTGATGACGAACTTGACTTTTCGCTTGGGCGCTGGTTTGGCCGTTGTTTTCTGTACTCTGTTTCAAAATCAGTCTGTATTTAACAACAAAGAGAACCAAAACAGCATACTCTACTACAGCATCCTCGTCATCCTCGCTGTCTTCGATAACTTTTCTTCCTTCTGAACCTCAATTAGTACATTTGTCAATTGAATTCGTGCACTGATCAACTTACTTGTACGCTTGCTCTTGGCCAGCTCCTCAGCTTTTCTTGGGGCAGGTTTTGGGGCACTGCCACCACCCTTAGGTCCAAAGAAGGACCGGATATCAGATGGCATTGTTGGCGTTTCTTATTACTTCAGTTTTGGTTTCGGAGAAGGAAAAGCGTATCGACCCTTTTTATGCCATTTGTTGATGTTGCCTGGCTGGCTGGGAAGTGGTTGCATGAATCCCAGGCAATCGAGGAGCAGCCTAGAAGTTCGAGTCTAGTGACGTGCAGCTTAGCTCCTGCCAGACGCGAATCTGACGCGAGGTCCGTGACTTTCAGCTAAAGTGGTTCAAGCGATGGGGGCCTTGGATGTCAGGCTAAAACATCAGGCCACAAAGTGACCTACGACATGGGGAAGATTTTCTGGAGTTCCGTAGTTCGAGGCAGCTTCAAGTCAACTCCGATCGCCGCCATGAAGCCCGCCAACACATCGGCATTGCTCAATGCCTTCCAGGGGCTGAGGTTATGCGCCTCGTCACCTCTGCGACAACTCAGCAGCCCGGCCCAACAATCCTTCAGGACGCTCGATGCAACCCGACGACTTCAAAATGTCCGAGCCTTTTCGACAACTCCCTCAATGCTAGGCAACTGGCTTGAGCCAAACCTGAACCGAAAGAAGAAGATGGCAAAGGGACGTCCCCGTGTGGCTACTGGTGGTTCGACAAAGGGTACTACGGTGATTTGGGGCGACTATGGGCTACGAATGACAGATCACCACCGAAGAATCAGTGCAAAGCATTTGAAGATGGCCGAGGACACCATTAAAGTGCGAATGCGAGGACAGAAGTACCGATTGTACAAGAGAAAGAACTGCAACGTTGGTGTTTATATCAGCGGTAACGATGTAAGGATGGCTCTTCCAGATTGAGATGGAACATGTGCTCATAGCTTCACAGATGCGTATGGGTAAGGGTAAGGGTTCTTTCGACCATTGGGCAACCCGAATGGCTGTCAACCAGGTCCTGTTCGAAATCCGAGGAAACGTCCATCAGCAAGTTGTGAGAGATGCCTTCCGCTTGGCTGGCAACAAGCTACCTGGTAAAAAGCTCGGGACCCTATTAATGAAACCAACTAATGAAATGATAGGTCAATGGGAGTTCGTAATGAAGGGAGATGCTCCGATTGTCGGCATTACCAAGTTGGATGGTGTGACCTTGGAAGAATTAAAGAGACCTCGAAGGCACATTGCTCCTGTGGAGATGTTGAATGCTTCTTCTACCACAACCGAGACTATGGTCGGAAGCACTTCAGAGTCTTCTCGCAATCCTTAGGTTAAACGATGATGATTTATACCATGTACACTATAAGGGCGTAGACATAGTGCTGTGCCTTGTATGAATACCAAATTCAGGATCTACGACTCCGTCATGCAACCAATACGATATTTATATTGTGTAGATCGGATATGTCTTGGAGACTTTACGCCTGTTGTAATTCTTAAGGATTCGTGTACTATCATACCTAAGCATTTCGTGATGTTCATACCTATCCTCGATCATGCCTAGGCATACCTAGTGTTATAGCGCCGTTGCCTGCTGGAACGGTCTCTGTACGACCGATGTGCACGGACCATGTAGATTCCAAACATCATCCACTTTACGCGACAACGCGTCTTCCCGCAACTCCCAAAAAGCTGTCTTTGCACAATCCTCCTCGACAGATTAAACAGCTTCCACGATGGCCCTCATTGTCGATAAGCACAGGCCTCGGTCACTCGAAACTCTCACATATCACGATGAGCTATCAGACCGACTCCGCTCTCTTGTAAGCGTTTTTCGACTACACCCCTGGAACCTCCCCAATTAACGTCCTTAAACAGGCCCAGAGTGGTGACTTCCCCCATCTGCTGGTTTATGGACCTTCAGGTGCTGGAAAGAAGACCCGAATCGTCGCCACGTTGAAGGAGCTTTACGGGCCTGGTGTAGAGAAGATTAAGATCGACGCCCGAGTATTCCAGACCACTAGCAACCGAAAGCTCGAGTTCAATATTGTCGCCTCCGTCTACCACCTCGAAATCACACCATCCGATGTTGGAAACTATGACAGAGTTGTTGTTCAGGATCTCCTAAAAGAGGTGGCACAAACACAACAGGTGGATCAATCGGCCAAACAGAAGTTTAAGGTTGTGGTCATCAACGAAGCAGATCACCTCACAAGGGATGCACAAGCAGCCCTGCGACGAACGATGGAGAAGTACTCGCCGAACTTGCGATTGATTCTCCTGGCGAACTCGACCGCCAATATTATTGCCCCGATTCGCTCAAGAACTTTGTTGGTCAGAGTAGCGGCGCCAACGCACCAGGAAATCTGCGATGTGCTAGCCGTATCAGCAAAGAAGGAGGGCTGGCCAGTGGTTCAAGGTCTGCACCAGCGAATAGCGGAGGAAAGTGGCCGAAACCTGCGACGAGCACTACTTATGTACGAAGCCGTCCACGCACAGAAGTATGTTTCCCCTATAGTCGAAGCATAGAGCAAGAGCTAACCCAATGATAGTGAGAAGGTCACTGATAGTACACCCATCCCACCAGCAGATTGGGAAGCTCTTATCGGTCAGATCGCAAAGGAGATATTGGAAGAACACACACCAGCCAGGATCTTACAGGTGCGGTCAAAGCTGTACGATCTGTTGACACACTGCATCCCCCCAACTACCATCCTCAAGACCCTAGCTTTCAAGCTGATTGCACTTATCGACGATGGACTAAAGGGCGAGGTAATTCAATGGGCAGCCTTCTATGAGCACCGTATCAAGACGGGAACCAAGGTCATCTTCCACCTAGAGGCTTTCGTGGCCAAGTTCATGAGGATTGTGGAGATGTATTTGATGAGCATGGATATGTAATAATATCGGAGTGTATGTTCGGCGTTTAGGAAGGTTCATGCATCAAACGCTACAGAATTCGATGGGAATTTACCGTATCGTATGTCACTCCTAGCCATACGGGTTGAGTCTTCCGGTGGCCGTTTTGGTATCTACACCGCGGTCTAGTAAACATGAATAATAAGAATATCATCTGCTGTAATTGAAGAATAAACTGGTGCCAAGAACTGTACCTGGAAATTTGCCGAGCAGCCCCAGAAAGCTGACGATGAGCGGGGATTGGGGATAGGGTAATGGAACCTTATCTGGGGAACGTGTGCCTGGCCAGAAGTCATGGAGTAATGGAAGGAGTGCCATTGGCCATCTGCACATGTTTGGTATCGTTGGCGATGCTGGAACGCATCACGGTTCACTGAACTCTAGGGTAACTGCCAAAGTGCGCGAGATTCATGGTTATGCCAAGTTACTAAATTACTTTATAAGTGAAAGAAGTACCTTCACTTGTCGGCATGATGGTCTTTTTTTCAAGTGAGGACAGATCCTTAGTAATTGCCAAATTTCTTAGGGATGCCATAGCACTTTCTGGATGGGATAGTTGAATATCGCATGCGAAGGATGTACTGTATGGTGTCGCACCCTCACGAGTGATAGCCGCGGGAACCTAATGAGGAATACCGGCTGGATGAGAGGAGGAACCAGAACTAACATCCGTAAGCTGGGGCAGTAAGTTTAGAACGCTGGAAAGACAACAAATCCACTGCACTCGGACAAGTCCCATTTGCGAACTGTATCACCGCCTAAAGAACATCTCGGTCGAGTCCCGAGGATACGGCCAGGCGGCAGCGTTCTCGATCGCAAGCGTGGCTGGAACAACAAGTGAAGCCACAGATATCGCGTGCGTTCAGTGGCTTCGGCTAGAGCAAATGACTTAGAGCCGGCCGTTGGGGCACAGATCAGCATGTAGCAGGGATTGACTCTTGAGGCGCAAAGTTGGGGATAGGGCGTGGGGATGGTGGATGGTCATCATGATGGGCGATCTTGTATGAAGCTAACGGCAAGTCGGAGGATCATCTTATCATTAAGTGAACCGTGTGAGCATTAGCACAGTAGCTGCTCGTCATTAAACAACTGATGGAGTTGTAATTAATAAACAGTCAAAGATGTTATAACGACAAACTGTTGAGCTGCGTCGACCTTACATCCCCAGATTGAGAGTCGCAGGTCTATACCAAACACTCCATCTTGAGCTACCCTCTAACAAGGTCAAGTTTGTTGAGTAAAGTCACAGGGAATTAGACCCTGAAGGGTGAAGGGGGCGAAGTCGGACTGAGATGGACCAATAATGGTCATTAAATCTCGACCCCAAATGCGGGGGTCAAGATGTGAGGTGTGAGGAGGGGCCTGCAGCTGCTGTTAGTCTGCAGCGTGGCAGCATCCATCCCATCGGTTAATAGGGAGTGGGGGGGTTGAAGAAGTTTGGTATCAACAGTGACCAAGAGCACAAGTAAAAGGAGATCTGACATGGTCCGAATTGAAAGTCCAGGTTCTGAATTACAACAGCTGATATTAGTATTCAAAGTCTTACAACTACTCCAGAAACGACACAATTGTCCCAGGTCGAAACGACATCGGCTACACACAAAGACAGGGCCATTGCTGTCTTGCATTGGCGAGATGCAACGCCTTTACCGGATCCACTATATTGCCGGGTGGATTATCGACACTCCACCTCTTCCATTACCGCCATCAATCACATAACATGTTTATCAATATCAGTCCCGTGTTCGGCCCCATAGCGGCTCCGTCATTTCGGACGCATCTTCTCTTCAGGCCGGCTAGGTATAGTTCCCGAATACTCTCCGGTCCTGTCTCGGCGGTAGGGGTCATAATGAACTGTTTCTCTGGTGGGAACAATATCTGATATGGACCTCCTCTCATTATCAAGTTGTGAATAAACAATATTGGTATAGAAAACAAGCAATATTTATTCTCAAAGCTTTGCAGACCTATCACTAGTTATCATCCAGGCCAACCGCTCTTTGACTGTCGCGGATAATTCGGCATGCGATCCTAACAGGGACTCAAATACGACAATACTTGCGATGCTGAAGAGGTATTCAATGGGAATGTCCATATGTATTTAGAAACATTGCAAATAAATGCGCATCTTTGCACGTCTTCGGTGAGACACAATTTGTCCTTGAAAAGAGTCAAGTCGGGCTGTAGACATAAAACTACCACTGGCAGATGTTTGCAAAGCATACGAGCCATTCACTTACAACAACCGCTATTGGATTGAGTCATAATTGAGGTTCTTCCATACATCTTCAACAACGAATAATTGGTTAGAGGACAACTGTCACGAAGGTGATGTTCGGAGGATTTGTGTGAGAGTATTGGGACTTTGAGATTCGACAGAACCAGAAAGGCCGGGGAAACTATCGCTTCATTACACCCTCGGGCGTAGGGCTTCGGATATGCACCGATGCAGCCTGATATGGATGGATGGCAGAAATAGATATGCTACGAGAAGCATTATCGGTAAATTTTACTGACCGATAGCAGCCGCAGTCATAACAAATAATTTCAACGAATTCAGTGGTAACTCTGTAATGGCGACGTCAGCTCACCTCTAGTAATCCGGGGTTTCTTGTTATCAACGGACAGATGCCGTCTTAGCATATTGGCCACTGCGAGTGCCGAGCATCAAATGTGAATGTCTAAGTGACGATCAGAAACTCTCTCCAGAAAGACATGCACTATTGCGAGATCGCTGGCGAACGGGGCCTACTACTGGTTGTTCGGGACATGGCTCGGGGGAAAGGATCACGGCAAGACCCCCCCGGTTCGCCGGCCGCAGCTCGGGTTTGGTCCAGTTGGTGCAGGTACCAGTGACAAGCTACAACGGCCGGGACCTTCCAATGATGATGGACCCATTTGCCATAAAGAAAGCTTCCCCCGCAGGTTGGAACTCATCAAACCTCATGCTCCATCTCAACTATTTCTCCTGCTCCTCCCCCTACTATATATCCAGCTAAAAGCACATTCATCTTACTCTTTACTCCCATCCTCAATACACCAACTCTACACTGACAACCCAATTGCGCGATCTCAGCAACCTCCTACAACAGCAACGCCGAAAGCTGTAAGTACTGCCACTGGAAGCAGTCCTGACAAGCTTCACGGTCACGCTACCCCGCATCGAAGTCTCATTGCAGACGCAGTCCTCCGTGGTCAACAAAAAAGTAAAATAAAAAGTCTTAAAACAGCCTCCAACGACAGAAACAATGGCAACCGTCGAACAACCCCAGATTCCGCAGGAGCTGAGGACCATGACTCCCGAGACTCTGCCCAAGAGTGCTATCCCCGCCGTCATTGCTTCTCCCATTCCCGCTCCTGCAGCCACTGAGACTGTCTCATTGAAAGCCGAAGAACCCCAAGCTCCCGCTAAGGAAACAAAAACCCCGGTAGTGGCTGAAGCCCACCTCGTTGATACCTACCGTAAGCTCGAATGACTGAAATGCTTGGAAGTTGAATTGATGGCTAACATTTCACTTAGATCCTCCCCAACGCATGTTTGCTAGTATGTCAATCCGCCCCCTTGTTTTCTGTTGAGACGAAATTACTCGGCTGCAACGTCTTCTACTAGACCTTGCTGTGTGGTTCTTTATTCATTTCGTCTCCATCGCGTTCCGTTGACAGGGCTCATGCTAACCTTGCAACCCGGCAGAGCATCCCCACCGGCCCCACCTTGCCAGTAAGTGACCCCGGCTTCCGCACCGGAGCCTCAACCAGGCGCTGACCCACTCTCATAGACCTCGAAGAGTATAAACGACTTTACAAGGAGTCCATCACGCAACCCGAGAAGTTTTGGGCTGAGCGAGCACGCGAGCTTATCTCCTGGGACCGCGACTTTCAGACCACCCGAAGTGGTTCCCTTCTGAATGCCGACGTCTCATACTTCAACGAAGGCCGCCTGAACGCCTCGTACAACTGTGTCGACCGCCATGCTTTCAAAGATCCCGATCGTGTTGCCATCATTTATGAGGCCGATGAACCCAGCGAGGGTCGCAATGTCACATATGGCGAGCTCCTTCGGGAGGTCTCTCGGACAGCCTGGGTGCTCAAGCAGATGGGTGTCCGCAAGGGTGATACCGTTGCCATCTACCTGCCCATGATTCCCGAAGCCATCATCGCTCTTATGGCATGTGCCCGTATTGGAGCTGTTCACTCGGTTATTTTTGCAGGCTTTTCTTCCGACTCTCTCCGCGATCGTGTTGTCGATGCTGGCAGCAAGGTTGTCATCACAACTGACGAAGGCAAGCGAGGTGGCAAGTTGATTGGCACAAAAAAGATTGTCGACGATGCCCTCAAGCAATGCCCTGGAGTTGAGAGCGTTCTTGTCTACAAGCGCACTGGCTCTGAAATTCCATGGACCAACGGCCGTGACTTTTGGTGGCATGAGGAGGTCGAGAAATGGCCCAACTACTTCCCTCCCGAGCCTGTCGCCTCCGAAGACCCTCTATTCCTCCTATATACCTCCGGCTCCACCGGAAAGCCCAAGGGTGTCCTTCATACAACCGCAGGATACCTCCTTGGTGCTGCCATGACGGGCAAGTACGTATTTGATATCCACGATGGTGACAGATACTTCTGCGGTGGTGATGTCGGCTGGATTACTGGACACACATATGTTGTTTATGCTCCCCTTATGCTGGGTGTGGCGACTGTTGTCTTCGAGGGCACACCCGCCTACCCCAATTTCTCGCGGTACTGGGACATTATCGAGAGACACAACGTCACGCAGTTTTATGTTGCCCCCACGGCGCTGAGACTACTGAAGCGCGCCGGTGACGAGCATGTTCGAGGCAAGTTTGCTCATCTTCGAGTGCTTGGCTCCGTCGGTGAGCCTATCGCCGCCGAGATCTGGAAGTGGTACTTCGAAGTTATTGGCAAGGAGGAGTGCCACATCGTTGACGTAAGTTCTTGACAGAAGTCGATGATAAACATATGCTAACATTGAATACAGACCTACTGGCAGACCGAGTCTGGCTCTCACGTTCTGACCCCCTTGGCTGGAATCACTCCAACCAAGCCGGGCAGTTGCTCACTACCCTTCTTTGGCGTCGAGCCCGCTCTCATCGACCCAGTTAGTGGCGAAGAGATTCATGGCAACGATGTTGAGGGTGTTTTGACTTTCAAGCAGTCCTGGCCTAGCATGGCTCGCACTGTCTGGGGAGCCCACAATCGATACAGAGAGACTTACCTTGACGTCTACAAGGGTTACTACTTCACCGGGGACGGTGCTGCCCGAGACCACGAGGGCTTCTACTGGATCCGGGGTCGTGTTGACGATGTCGTCAACGTCAGTGGTCATCGTCTGTCAACCGCCGAGATCGAGGCTGCTCTACTGGAGCACCCCTCGGTTGCTGATGCAGCTGTCGTTGGTATTTCTGACGAGCTTACTGGCCAGGCAGTCAACGCCTTTGTTGATCTCAAGGAGGGCGTTGAGTCATCTGATGCGCTGCGCAAAGAGCTTGTTGTTCAAGTGCGCAAGAGCATTGGACCCTTCGCTGCTCCTAAGGCAGTATACGTCGTCCCGGATATGCCCAAGACACGGAGCGGCAAGATCATGCGACGAGTGTTGAGAAAGATTGTTGCCGGCGAAGAAGACCAGCTTGGAGATATCACTACTGTAAGTTGCACTCCTAGGACCATCTCAGTAGCGGAACATGTGGCTAACATAAAATACAGTTATCTGATCCCTCTGTTGTGGAGAAGATCATAAAGGCTGTTCATGACGCCAAGCGCAAGTAATGGCAAAAAGGAGCAAGAAAATAAGAAAAACATGATGCATATTATCAAGTGGAGTTATATATCATGAATACAAGGCAAGCGGGAAATGGATGAGTTGGTCGACAGGCGACCCGGAATGTAGTTCCCGTGTGGTGTTTTGGGGTTGATGCTGGGATTCAGCCACGGCCTAGACAAGGATTTCGATGGCTTGGTAACCATTTTTATGAGGCGGATTTATGAGCATTGCGGTCTGATTTGAAACGCATATTCTTTAGGAAGATGAGAATGAAAGTCTAGTAATGAAACATTTCATCAAAGAATTGATTGGGAACGTGAAAGATGCATCTGAGAGTGTGTGAGGCGTCAACTAGCCGATAATATCGATAAAGAAGCATGATTCGTACCTTTAAGCTTAGCTTTAAACGCCTTTGACAAAAGAGGCAAAACCTAAGCTTTGTGCTAGTTGATATTGGAGGACGCGTAAACGAGTGGGATAACGGGTGGGATAGAACGAGACAAAACGGTCACGATAATTTTATTACTAAACTTTTAGTATTTTTGGGTCGTTGCATGGTCTATGGAATACGGGAAGCCTAGAACATAAGAAGCATTTCTACTAACTAACAAATGTTTCTTGAGATAATTCCGACATGTGTAAAGCACCTGATTGGATTTGCTTGTGATAACTGGATAAAGAAGTCGTCATCATGTTCTTTTAGGGAGTTTTAGTGCGTAGCAAAAGGCTCGGGTGTGGTGGGATGGGCCGATAGAGTGGCCCATTTTCCGCTTGCGCTTATTGAGGCTGGATAGGCTGAGGAGATGACAGGAATGAAGATCTGGAAATAACCTGGGGTATGGATGCTGCAATGGATGATTATGAAACATGGCTTCTCAGCCACCAGCATCTGACAGAAGATTGGGTCGTACTGTTGATACTGTAACATCGTCCACGGCATCAAACCCTTGATCTGTATTTCGATCATTGATATACCCTACGCCTATGTTCGATAAATATCAAGTCGTCAACGCCAAGGAAATATTCCGATCTATGTGATTAGGAGCGGGGGAAAGTCAGTCTAGTCTGGGATCATGAATGGCTGGATGAAAAGATACGACGGTGAAACATTGGATATTCGACTCGGGCGGATATGCCGGCGAGGCTTGGGGGCTTTTTTTGTTTTTGTTTTTTTGGGAGGCCGCTTGTTGTTGAGTGTGAGTAAAACTGTCCAGTAAGATAAAGCTTTTTGTTGCCAAGGCTCGGAGTTTTTCATGTAGAATATTTGTAATTGTAGATTGGAGGTTCATAATATAATTCTGATTCACGATTCACGATTCATAATGGGCTGTAACCATAGTGCAAAAACTGTCTAGAGAACAACAAAAACAATGACGGCAATAGTCGCTGATAAGTTAATAGCCCGCTGACGAGATAGCTACTAGAGATAGCATAATAGGGAGGCTATGTATGCATAGAGCATGACTGAACCGCGCGGCCTTTGACTTTTGATTGGTCAGCCAAGAGACTTGGTTGTCCCTCCAGCATCCACATCCCGGTCCTTGGAACCCTTGGCGCTCTGGCCACGAAACCCCCCCGTTGGACCTAGAAGTAGAAGGACTAACTTTAGAGGATCCAATCCCTCCGCCACACTCGGGCTGTTTTTGCCATCTCCCTAATTGAGTTGGCGCCTGGACTGCGGGAGTTTTAACAGTAAACTACACTACTATTCAGATTCAGTGCTGATCAATCTATGTTAAACAATATTCTTTGAATAGACTCCTTTTCTTTCCTTTCTCTTTCCCCATCTTCTGTTCTTCTTGTATCTATCCTCTCTTTGTTTTCTTCTACCTGGTAGATATCGAATTCTGACTTCCTTCTCCGCCATCTTCCTTTGACTTATCGTGTCTCGATTACTTCCGTCGACTTCGACTTTGACTCTCGGCCTCACCGTCTGACGATACTCCCCGTCTCACTTTGATTACTTTTGATTTTACAACTTCTACCCGAAACTCAGTCCAAACATATCGCCTTGATAGTTACTGTATGGCCTTGCAGTGATATTACTTTAACTCGGCGCGTCGCCCCTTGTCTCTCAGGACCCTTTGAGGTCTGACAAACACCATGGTATCATTAAGGTCCATCGCGACCGCTTTCGCGGGTGTCGCTTTGTTCTTTGAATCCTCATTAGGTATGTTAGACATGAAACTTTGTCTTTGTAAGCCTCGCCCGGCATTCTAATGTCCTCGAACCCATAGCAAGCTCAGTCAAGCGCAACGCCGTTAGCTACATCTCCTTCCTCGACGAACCCGTCATCAACACCCCGTCTCACCGTATCCGGGCCGACTCGCACTTTGATCTCCTCTTCTCACTACACAACGGCCAGCAGAAGATCCGCCTCAAGCTCGAACCGAACCATGACATTCTACACGAGAACTTCGCCATTACTCACCTTGGCGCCGACGGTACTGTACGATCTGTCGAGTCGGTGAATCGAGAGGATGAAAAGGTATTCAAGGGCTCCGCGTTTATTCAGCGAATTGGAAGAGAAGGATGGACGAACGCTGGCTCAGCAAGAATCATAATTCACCGTGACGGCAAGGACCCTGTTTTCGAAGGCACGCTTAAAATCGACGGCAATCATCACCACATCCACACCGGCACCAACTACCAACAAGTACGACACGAAAATGATCCCGTTTTATCACCCAAGGAGCAAAGCGACGATGTCATGGTTGTCTGGCGAGACTCCGATATTATGTCCTTTAGCCCTAACGAATTGAGGAAGCGTGATGCATCGGCTGCGCTCTGTAACTCCGACACCTTGGGTTTCAACAGCAAGTTTCACGAGCTTCAGGACTTTGATACGTTTGGCGCGGCAAACGCTAAATCCCTTTTCGGTCGCCAATCCATTGACACAGGAGGTACAGGAAACGATGGCAGTAGTGTCGATCTCGAGGCGACAATTGGCTCTGTAACTGGTTGTCCCACTAGCCGAAGGGTCGCGCTTCTGGGAATTGCAACAGACTGTGAATACACCTCGAATTTCAACTCGACCGAGGCTATGAGAAAGAGTATTATTCGAATGGTCAACGATGCATCCGAGGTTTATGAGAAGACGTTCAATATCACCTTGGGTATTCAAAATCTTACCATCAGCGACGGGTCGTGCCCGGGTAGTCCATCAGAGTCGGCTCCTTGGAATCAAAAGTGCTCCAAGGAGGTTAACCTGTCCGACCGTTTGAACTTATTCTCCAAGTGGCGCGGTCAGTTTCAAGATACTAACGCCTACTGGACCCTTTTGAGTACCTGTAACACCGACTCTGCCGTTGGCCTTGCGTGGCTGGGTCAACTCTGCCGTCCCGGTTCTGCCGCCAACTCAAACTCTGGAGGTCGAAACGAGACGGTTGCTGGAGCCAATGTTGTGGTCAGAACTTCGGCAGAATGGCAGGTTTTCGCCCACGAAACGGGCCATACATTTGGTGCTGTCCACGACTGCACATCGAGTACATGCCCGGTCTCGTCAGATGCGCAGGCCTGCTGTCCCTTCGCTAAGAGTTCGTGTGACGCTCAAGGCAACTTCATCATGAACCCATCCTCCAGGGATGGCATTAGCGAATTCTCACCCTGCAGTATCGGAAATATTTGCTCTGGTTTCAAACGCAACGTCAACACGGAGTGTCTTACAGAGAACAGGAACGTCAAGACCATCTCAGGCCAGCAGTGCGGTAACGGAATCGTCGAGGAAGGCGAGGACTGTGATTGTGGTGGAGCGGACAGCTGTGGCGACAACCCTTGCTGTGACGCAAAGACGTGCAAATTCAAGGGCAAAGCTCAGTGCGACAACTCTAACGAAGAATGTTGTACGGAGGAATGCAAGTTTGCTTCTTCAGGAACTGTCTGTCGATCTAGCACCGGCCCTTGTGATCCTGAGGAGAAGTGCTCAGGAAAGAGCGCGGCATGCCCCAAGGATGCACACAGCGACGACGGCTCAGACTGTGGCGACGGACTTCAGTGCGCATCAGGTCAGTGCACATCACGAGACGAGCAGTGCCGAGCGAACTATCAGAATACAACATCTTCAAGCGTTAGAGCTTGCACCAACAGCTGTCTTTTGTCTTGCCAAACATCAGATGGTGGCTTCTGCATGCAGCGAAACCAGAATTTCCTCGACGGCACACCTTGCGGTGGCGGAGGTAAATGTGAGAATGGTAACTGCGAGGGCGCTTCGACGTGGAAAGAGATTCAGAACTGGTTCAAGAGCAACAAGAACGTTGCCCTTCCCGTGGGATGCGTTCTTGCCGCGCTCTTCGCTTTGGTCCTCTGTTGCTGCTGCTGGAGTTGTATTCGACGACGCATGGCTCGACGAAAGGCTGCCAAACGACCAGCCATGGGTGCTTGGACAGGATATCCTTCTCATCGAGGTCCTGGCCCGAACCAAGGTGGCTACAATTACCCGCCACCTCCGCCTAATAATGGATGGCAGCAGGAACGGTCGCGCAGTATGAGATATGCTTAGACTTTTTGTACCGAGGAGCGGGTTTTACATCTCTGATACAGCATTTGCCGGCGTTTTATCTGGGTATACAGGGTTGACCATTGTATATCTTTTTTGAGTTTCTTTTGTTCTGTTTTACAATGGGGATCACCACTTATGCATTGATTTGGTATTATTTTCAACCCGTGGATTAGCGAATTTGGACATACAAGATGGTGGGCTTGGAGAAGCACATAAGGGGGCATGTAGTTGGTGGACAAACGCACACCAACAGATATACATACACATCTTTATACACATGTGTGTCTATGTTAGAATTCAGCACAGCGTTATGACGGCAATTAGAATATAGGCAGAATGCCAGCATTTCCTTGAACTGAACATGATTTGGAGTGCGTGGTAAGCTAGTTCATGCGATAAAGGCTATCTGATATTAGCTACTGCAATGAATAAGCCCAGTATCATCCAAATTTCCACATGTCGTGAGAGTCGTTATAAAATGAGGTTTTAACAGTTCGTTCAGTGATTGTATGGGATATTAAATAACGGCCGCCTGGTCGGGTCCGATAACAAGAGCCTTTCACTATCGATTGACTCTGTCGCTGACTCGGCGACTCTTATTACCTCGTGCTGAGGAACCAGAGGAAGGGCTTTCGTCATGCTTATCGTCGAAGCCGCAAAGTTGACGCATGAAGCGGAGGCGTTGGCCAGCTATGCTCTGTCGTATTTTCAGCATGAACTGCTACGATATCATAGGTATCAAGGGATATACTTACGTCGCCGCTGGCTTGTGCATGAGCCATGAGGGCTTCTGGATTGTCGAGGACATGCATCGCCTCTCCCCTCCGTTCTTTCTCCATGTGTGATTCAATATAGTGGCTGTGGACATCAGCTTAAGCGCTGAGATGTAGTGAGGGGAGAACACAAGACATACTGGCCTCCGAGGCGCATGGGCTCAGCATCACTCGCGTCGCTGTCCTCACTGTAGGGGTTCTTTCCCCGGGCTTGCTTGTCGCGCATCTCACTCGTCCATTCTGAGGAGTGATTGCGATGATCGTGTTGGGTTTTTGGTGTTGAGGAAGCCATGGCTGTGGTATTGTGATGAATGAGATTGGTGTTGTTGGAGAAGAAGAGACGAAGCTTTTTGTATAAGAGTTATACTGTGGAGTGTTTTCTTTTTTGAGTTTAAGATGATTGATTGAATTGCGAGTAATAAACTGGTCCAGTTCTTATATTAAACGAAAAAAATAAATAAAAATAGAAAAGAGTGATCGGTTGCAGTTTCCGAGTCATTCACATGAGGATATAGGTAATGTGAGGTACTCGCTCATCTAATACCGGCGGCAAGAAAGGCAAGCGGGCCTTTAAAACAGAAAGGTAGCCCCCCCTCCAAAGCGGGGCAACGGTCACTTACACAAAACTGGAAAAGTACGAAGTAGGTGAGAATGGGTTAGAAAGTGTAGGTAGGCTCAAGAGAGTATAGGGAAAAAAGAGAGCTAATGCAGGAAACATGCAAATGCACATGGCCTCGAAGGGAAATGGAAAATGGAAAAGAAAACACCGGGCGAACTTTGTGGGGACCGGGGGGGCACCATTCGGTTTTGTTTGGGATTAGAGGATGATTGTGAGATGAGACAGAGGACATTTAGTGAGTGAGTGAGTGTGTGAGTGACTCGGCGATGCCGTGAGAGTTAGAGTCTGTGAATGAACGAAATATGAGTTGCTCTATTTAACAAGAGATACCACATCCATCTACTCATCTACCTCCGTACCTCAACCTCAGCTCCCATCACCACAAATCCCCTCCCCAAGCCACCAGGCCAAAACAAGGACAAGCGCCATAACAAACAATGACATGCCTCAAGCATGATAATGCATTATAACAACTTCCCACTCGACACTACAGCTGAGGCTGAGACATGTGAGGTGAGGCAAAACAATGCGCGGTGTTTCGATTTCTTAAAGCTCCGCCCTCCAATCAAGAGTCTCTGTCAGAAATGACTGCTCAAGAAACGAGAGAGCAAGAGGTGGAGGGGAGAGATCTACGACTGCCTGATTCAGACGCTTACATGCAGACGATCCTCACTTACACCACCAAATTTCTATGTGGAACCGTGCCGTGTTTTTTCTCTCGCCCCCCCCCCCCCCCACCCTCTCCGTCCTGTGTTTGCTGCCCCGATCCACGCCCTTTCCCTTCTACACCTCTCCG